>CAEFZY010078198.1:0-167973 GCA_903066815.1 Brachyrhaphis roseni
AATAATAATAATAATAATAATAATAATAATAATAATAATAATAATAATAATAATAATAATAATAATAATAATAAATCCATTACATTAAGTTTAAAATGGCCTGTCAAGAAATTTGTTTTAAAATATTCCCCATTGACATTTGATTATTTAAGATAAGCTGAAAAGAAATTGGCTCTTTTACAATTAATAATTAAGTCCTTTTTATAGTCATATATTTAGCCGAAACAAACCTGCCCCTCTAATACGACAAATACCAAATACATAATGTATTTTCCCCGTATTTTTAAAGTTTATTTCATTTTAGTCATTTTTCAGACATGAATTAGGTATAACGCCACAGTTAAAAATTTAAATAGTGAAATTTAAATGTTGTTTTTTTCCTATAAATGAAAACTTTACCTTCTCTGAACTGAGTCACAGCCCCTCCTTCTTCCTTGTCGGTGCCGGATCGGTGGCTTTCAGACACGCGTTTACCAGGAGAAAGTCTTTTCTGAAGGGCGTTATCAAAGCCCGCGCGTAAATTGCGCGCAAGTGCGCAAAGCTCCTCTGCGGCTGTGTTACCGGGATTCCCACAGGGAGCCTCCAGGCCGGTAAGAATGTCTTTGATTAAGAAGGCTGAAAACTTCGATGTCATGATGCTCTGGAAGACCACAAGAAACTGTGTCCAAACTCTGCACTGCAGCTCATGGAGGCATCAAGACATAAGCAGCTCCAAAGTCAGCCTCTCGATCAGATGTATTTCTGTTGCTTTCATTTATTTGCCGTCAAATAAATGTCCCTTAATGAGTCCAGTCCCTTAATGAGAAGTCGGTGCAAGAAACTGCCAAGAGTTTAACTCTCCTCGATAAGAGCTTTAGTGAAAACGCGATAGGTTTTCTCCGCCTGCTCCCTCACTAGCGCCGCCCCGTTACAACCTTGGTGCAGCTTGCACAGAAGAGAAGTGATTCCACATTTGAGAAATTATAAAAACGAATTCAGTTCTGTTTAGTTAGTTGTATCTTAGTGATTCAGTTTAAATGTAAGTATATCAAGAGTCACTTCACAAAATGTTTGCTCACAAAATTCAATGAGCAAAAATGGCAATTTCAGCTACCCAGAAATCTCAAAATGATGTAATTAAAAAAATATATGAAAATAAAATAAACTGAAGCGGACCTTCAACAAAGACAAAGCACACTATGCACACTATTCTTGTGAAACAGAGTAGCTTTATTTACGTGCTAAATATAAATAAAGTATCTCAATAAATAGGCGCCCTATCCATCTTCTGTAAATAACTTGACATAAACCTGATTTTTGAAACTATTTATTTTTGGTTGTCAATAAAATTAGTCATCCGCTAAACTCAAATGAGCGATTATAGCGCCGCCATGTGGGAGAGATTATTGGCTTCCAAGCTAAGTGCAAATAAAAATAAGTGATAACAGCCCCAACCCAAATGGACAGAAAGGCTATTACGCAATCAGCAAGCCTAGCTCCAAGTTAAGGAGATGTGATGACAGATGCAGAGATCTGTCTGCTCCCTGGGTCTTTGTGTTCTTCCTCTGACTAACCAGATAAATCTCTCTGCTTTCCACAGAGCCAGACCTGCTCGGGGTGTCACAACACGTCTGAGGGAAATTATGGATTTTTTTTTGAGGCACTGTCTAATTTCAATCCTTCTAAGTTAATTAAGCAAAGCTGGTTAAACAGTTAGCCGACAACTTCACTCACCATGCAAAACTGTTTTGTCTAGAGTAATCCTTTTGGTGATTTCGTAGCATGCAGTTGCAATTAACATATTCTCCACCTAGAATGCATCAATCTAAGTCCACTTTGGCTGCCAATTCAATTCCACTGAACTCTCATAATTATTTTTTGAATAGTAGATTTGTCTTTGAGGAAGCTATCTCTCTGTTTCTAATGCTAAAGATGCAAATAGATAATATGTCATTTTGAAATGCCCAGTGCAGCTTGTGGTCATTTGCACCGATTAAACAAACTGTTCATATTTAACCAATAAAGCCAGAGTAGAAATTTGCATGCATTTTATTTGGCTATATTCCAATCAATATTAGTATAAATTATGTACATTTAGCAGCCATAATGCACTTACTCTCACTTACTCATGTATCTATATTTTATCAATCAAATCCACTGTTTATTAACAACATGATCCCAAGTATTTAGAAAATTAACTTATAAAAGCAAATACATAAAAAAAGAAATAATTAAAGACCCATTAGCTCACAACACAATACACCAGAAGATTCAGGCATATGATATAACTGAACCAGAAATAAAGTCCTTAAATCTATTCCAACATTGCATCGTGTGAGCAATTTCCTTGACAATCACAGCTAAGATGTGCCATTCTTTGGCATTAACAGTTTCAGAATTAGGGAGTATGCTTGAAAGTAGAAGCCTTATCATGGGACTACTCAAAACTGGAGACAGACTTTTGAAATCTATTCTGGTTAGTTGGCTTGTAAAACTTTATAAGACTCAAGGTGTGTGTTTTATTGGCAGCTGCCTCAGGATTACAAATCTCAGTTTAAGGTCATCTTTAGTGTCATCGGTTGCTAAGCTAAATCTTCTTGCAACAACAGAAACTTTCTCAGCTTTACTATGATAGCTGCTAATGTTTAATGATATATTTGTCACACTCTTCATATTATTTTTATCTGACACTGGGCACAGTATGCTAGAATACTGATCAAAATGATCATCAATCAAACTGTGTTAATTTTTCATTTGCTTCACTCCAGACTTTACAATGATAACATAATGTAAACATACCCAGCACGACATTCCTTATCTGCTTTTTGTATTCTCATTAATAACTTGCCTGGGGTCTACATTTCAGTTCTAAAAACCCATGTTTGATTTATCTGCTACACAATTAAAAAGAAATAAACTCTACTAAACTATCTACTATTTTCACATCTGCACATAGAGATAATAGTTTCAATTAGTGCTACCATCAACTGATTAGATACTTTGCTCAAGCTCTACTAGGCCAAAATACAGATTCGTTGAAAATAATGCAAGAAGCAATATTATAATGTTTAACTTGAAAATAAAACGGAATCCGAACTGTGTTTTGTTTAGGCAGTACACATTGAGAACGGATTACATTCAGTAAAAGCAAACAGGACCACCATGACTTTTATTTGAACAAACAACAAATGGCAAAACAGAGATATTTGCTGAACTTTTCATGACAATATCATGGACATTATTTTGAAACTAAGCATTTCTCTGATTTTGAGCTGCCACCTCACAATTTGAGGTGGTGACCTCAAATTGTGAGGCTAACTGTCCACATTTGAAAGTATTATTTTCTTTTCCAGTTGCAAGTCAATTTATTGTTAACTTTTGTAAAAAATGTCCCACATCAAATTCTGCACCTTTTTCATTCTCTAGCATTTAAGTCACAACGATATTTACTTTTAAAGTGTATCCAGGCCAAATGTGGGAAGCAAACCTTTCTGTACAGCCAGAACTCCCATCATTCATCTTCCGTATGGACGCGTTTGTTTTCCTCTCCTGGACTGTGGTTCTTGTTTTTTTTCTCCCCCTAAGGTCCTTGAGTGGTTGCCATTGGAGACCTTTTCTGTTTTGGGAAACTCCGCGAGCTTACAGCTCCGCGATGAGCAGCTATCTTTGGAAGCACGCGCGATAGCGATCGCGGGCGCCTGCCTTTCAGAGCGCTAGTGGCTCAGCCCGCTGCGTCCTCAGGCATCGCCGTCCTGTCGCCAGCTCTATTTACACTAGTGACTCTGCAGCACTTAGAGCTGACACCAGGTATGTCCTAAACCGGCAGAGCAGTAGCCAGAGGAAGTGACCAGGGAGGCTATCAGAAGAGACAAACACTCTGTTTACTTTGCCATTCATCTCCATTAATAGCGTCTGAGCGTTCCGCCATGCCTTGTAGGTAAAGGTATTTGCTGAAGTCCATCTCCAGCAAAGTGGGAGTGTTTATAGTTGTGTGTGTTTGTGCTTAGGATGTGTGATGCATCAAACTTCAATTTGCTGAAAATTTGATTTATTAAATTATTATTATTATTATTATTATTATTATTATTATTATTATTATTATTATTATTATTATTATTATTATTATTATTATTGCTGTTGTTGTTGTTGTTGTTGTTGTAGCAATAGTAGTAGTTTTATTTTAAAAAAATTCCCAACAGTATTTTGAGCGCTGATGGTTTACAAGCTGTGTGTGTTCCGATGATATCGGCTGTCTGGTTAATGTCCATCTCTGAATCCTGACCGGACGTAAGCTCCCTTTTAAATTTTCTCTGTTTCTGGTTCTTGTCTCAGAGTTTCTCACAGGGGGGAAAAAAATGCTTTTTTTTTTTTTTTTTTCTTGAGAAATTGTTTGAAACTTCGAAAAATGTTGGAATAAAACTCACCGGATAACATTTTTAGAGGGGTAATCTGAATAGACAGCGTGCCACTAGGCACAGAAAGAGACAAACACTAAGTCAAGTTGTGCTTTTTTGTCTGGTTTGTTTCTTCACTCCGTCACCATCGATTATTCTCATATTAATATTTAGTCACTTGATCGCAGACTCGATCCTGTTAATCGCCAGTTTTATTGCATTTATAGACTTTCAGTATCATTCATAAAAAGGAAAAAAAAAAACAGTATTAAACACAAGTAAAGCTGTACACGAGTAGTAGAACTCCCAACATAATACTTCTTTATGAGTAGCTACGCAATAAGCGCTTGTAATGACTTGTGGTTTTGTTATGGCTCCATTGACGCAGGCCCCTTCCTCTTCATCCAACATTTAAATGACTAAACTCCAGATTTAATTGTTTAAAAGCTCATTCTAATTCAGAAATGCACATATCAGTTTCTGTTATTTTAGGATCACTTTACATCCATATTATAACACTGCGAACAGTCCAAGTAGATCTAAAGAAATGAATCTTGAATATTTTAATTTTCATCCCAGTCTGTGGTTTATGGTTACTTCATACGCTACACCTACTTAAAGCCAACATATAGTTAGCATGATCGTAATCTTGAGTCCATTCACTCATCCATTGAAGCCTGTCCCAGCTACCATGCCCGGATGCCTTGCAGGGTTCCCTGGCAGGGTTGGATCACCGGTCCTTGAGGAGCCTGGCTTTGCGTCTGCGCGCCCAGATTTCCCAAATTCATGTTCATGAACGCATTCGGAGCACTGTTGCTCGGTGGAAGAGCGGGCAAACTAGAATAAGTACAAGAGTATGTGTTATTGTACACAGAGTTGTTGTAGCTGTAGGCCGGGTAGTTGTAGCTGTAAGGATTCGGAGCTGCTACTGTGTAAGGACTGTTGTAGTTCTGCGATCCGGCCAGACAGGGCCTCCCGTCCCGGACCAGGACTGGCACCGCCACCCTCCGCGGCGGTGGTGGATGGTGATGATGATGGTGGTGATGGTGGTGCCCCGCGATTTCAAGCGTCTTGTCTTGTCGCTGCCTCTTGCATTTGTACCTCCTGTTCTGGAACCAGATCTTGACCTGGGTGGAGGTAAGCTTCAGGGAACTGGCCAGGTGCTCCCTCTCTGGGGCGGACAGGTAGCGCTGCTGCTTGAAGCGCCGCTCCAGCTCGAACACCTGGGCCTGGGAGAAAAGGACGCGGGGCTTCCTCCTGGTCCTCTGCTGCTTGGTGACGGGCTTCTCTGACTCTGTGTCCTCTCCACACTCGCCTCTCAGAGCGCCACACCTTTCTAGAAAATAAAAAAATGCATTTTTGTAAAGTAATTCTATGTAAACAAAGTGAATTAAACTGAATTGAATATGTGTAAGTGATTGTATTATATTGGAAAAATCTGCCTGTATTTCTTTTTATATGAATTGATCTATTTGTCCTGCAAAATGTCAGAATTTGCGCTAAAAACTGAACTGAATTAACCACGTAATCACATAGCCTCATTATCTAAATTTCTTAAATTAGTGTTTAGTGAAATAAAGCATCACTAATATTTCATTTGATTTATTTATTAATTGTTTTTGTTTCTAAAAATCAAATAGGTACTAAAATAGAAAATGAAAAGTAAACATTACAACTTTAAATTCACTTGTGGAAAAAGTCAAACATAAAATTCAAAACCTGTTCATGTTTAGTCAGGTAAATGCGCGTATTTTTTAATTGTTGCCCGAGCTTCATATACGGTTATTACTAGGCTAGACGTAGACTCAAATGATTATAAAAGCTATCAATTATTATTTGTTATTATGCACAAATTCCATCAAAAATCCCGGCCTTTGCACCGTTTATGTATTCTTACATAAACGGTTCAAATGTAAAAGTTGATGACTATATTTTACAACAAAATCGGAGAAGACGCTCACACTTCAGAGAGTATTTGCAGCACATATTATGTTATCTTGTGCGCTTTACAAGTTTGTAAATGTCATCTTATGCCCTATTTACGTATTTACTGTCACTGTAACGCAGCTCACATTGCCAAATAGCTCATGCAATTACGACAACCGTTCAGTTTTCCACTCACTGCCGCCGTGCTCCTCCTGTTCGCTCTGCAGGTGCTGGTCTACGGAGTGAATTTGTGCCGTGTCTCCGAACACATCCGCGGTCAATCCGGACTCCGTCAGTCGGTCCTGAACGCTCAGCGCGCTAAGGTACGACATCCTCTCCTCGCTCTCCGACAGGCAGGAGCTGATGGGGCTGGGGCTGTCCCTGCCCGCCAGCATGCAGGAGGGCGGCGAGCGAGAGCCGAACGGCTTGTTTGGGAAGGATCCCGGCTGTGCCAGCGCGCCGGAGAGGCCGAAGCAGGAGATCAGCTGAAGCTGTTGCTGCTGAGACTGCTGCTGCAGCTCCAGCTTTAGAATGTCCTTCACGGAAAAGGGCGTGGTGGACGCAGCTACAGCTGGACTGGGAATCATGATTATCATATAGGTAATTTTAAAAAGCGCCACGAAGCCCAGAAAGTGATCCGATTTCTATCAGGCTTGCGAATAAAGAAGGTTAATAGCCCGTGCGTAAAGCTGGAAAATGGTCGCGCTCTGCTGCCTTTCCACGCAGATCAGGGAGGGTTGGCTGTCTTTCAGCTGTGACATGCCTCTCCACGGGCTGTGCGCCTGTGGCTGGAGGGCTCACACAGAAAACGAGAGAGGTCGGTCCTGTTTGGCTGGCTAACATTCAGTTATCTGGAGAAAGAGCTGGGTCAGCCAAGATGACTGACTGAAACACTCTTTCAGTGACGCTCCGCAGCGGGGGAGGGACTCTAGGACCTACATGTTTCCCTGCGTCAGTGAGTGATTCCTAATTTATGACATTTTATTGACATCAACGACTCTTCTCGGGCTGCTATAGGTGTGAAAGGTAAGAACGTTTTACGCATCTTGTTTTCTCACAACAGTAAGCATTTATCTAAAAAACTTACTTTAGTTTGGCAAATAATTCAACACTTTCACGAAGAAAAATGTTGTTTTTTTTGTTTTTTTAACTTAACACCCCCCCTTTTCGCAGCTACTTGGGCTGTAAATGTATTTTGATCAAAGTGTTTTTGCAGTTTGGCTCTTCCCATCGTCACCTTGGAGGTTTTAAGATGAGCAATACCTTCATTTCCTGCCGCAGAAAATCATGACTGAGATAATCTATCTGCGGTAAACCAGATGCAAACCAGGAGAACGTTTAGGATCCTAATTCAATTACTTATATGAGACTCCGCATATTGCAGGTTTGGTTTCTGTTTAATTTTGGCCACATGATGTTTTCCTTTTATTTGCGCACTAAGAGATAAATTACGTAATACATTTTATATATGAAGTAAAAATAGAAAAAAAAACAACTTATCTAAGATGTATTTTTTAATGAGCTGTTAACATTAATTATCTCAGTCGGAGAAAAATGTTTATGTAGGCAGAGGAAAATGTATTCAACTGTGGTTTTACTTTCCGCAGAACGATTCTATTGCGTCTTTTTCCGATTCAACTTGTCTGAATTCAAGTGAGATCTTAGAGTTTTAAATGATAATCTTGGAATTTGCCAGCTCTGTGACACATCGCTTGAGTTGTAACTGTTGTGCTGAGATCTTCAAAACAGATTGAAGAGCCATGGTCACGCTTCTGTTGTTTATGTAGTATTTTATGCTTTTGCGCTGAAATGTCTGATTAAAACCGATGTGAAATAAAGAGCGAGAAAGAACGTTCTAAGGGAAAAAAAGATTAGTGGGTCGTATGGTTCATCCTTCTTCATGCTGTTTCGTAATACTTTCAAAGTGAGATAAATAAAACATTTAAATAATTGCTGCTCAGTGAGACTTTCCCATTGAATATTCAATACCATATAATTGCAATTATTTCTTATTTCTATTGTTTTTATATTGTTTTTATTTTAAGTCTAGACCTACGACACAAAAAGCAATACTGTACTAAAAATAAATAAATAAATAAATAAATAAATAAATAAATAAATAAATAAATAAATAAATAAATAAATAAATAAATAGATAAGATAAGATAAGATAAGATAAGATAAGATAAGATAAGATAAGATAAGATAATTATGCCTTAAGTCTGAGTATGTGTGTGTTTGTGTCTGCATGTCTCTGTGTTGGTCTAGGACTGACTGACCGGCTGTTTGTCCCTGGCAGTACAGAGATAAAAATCCTGCCGCAGCCTCACCGAGTTTTGAGTGATGTTTTGAGCTCAGAGGACGGTGTTCATCTATGTTTCTGTTTTGATCATTTTCTTGCGCTTTATTTATTTACATCTTGCCATTTTCCCCTTGTGTTGTTCATTTTTTGTTTTCACTTGAGTTTTGGACTGATAGTTTCCTCAGATTATTGAATTTTCTGTTTATTGCTTAAATGAGTTCCTAGCCAATCTTCCGCCAGCTTACTTTCCTGCACAGCTATTACTCATCACCTCATTTCCCTCTGCCTGATTTCCCCCTCAGCTGTGCGCTATTCCCCCCTGATTAGCTCTGTTGGTTCTTTTGTCTCTTCCGCCTCTCCTTTGCATTTAAGCTCTCCGGCTTGCATTGCTCCTCCGTTATACTCCATGAAATGGTCCTTCCCCCCCTGCGGTTATCCTGTTATCCTTTCCCGTGAGTGTTTTCTGCGTTTTATTAAATCACATCTCATGGACATGCCGAATTCATGTCTGCAGTTTGGGCCTGCAATAAACCTACAACACTGAAACATTTGTTGCCTTTGTTTGGTTTGCTGTTAGTATTAGTTTTGTTGTTTACACATTATGCCATACATTCGCAATACTCATAGTTTTGAAATAGAAATAACTGCTACCACTACTACGACTAATAATAATAATAATAATAATAATAATAATAATAATAATAATAATAATAATAATAATAATAATAATAATAACAACAACAACAATAATAATAATAAAATAGTAATAATAATAATAATAATAATAATAATAATAATAACAACAACAATAATAAAATAGTAGTAATAATAATAATAATAATAATAACAACAATAATAAAATGGTAATAATAATAATAATAATAATAATAATAATAATAATAATAATAATAATAAAGGTGATAGTATTCTTGTTTTTTCTGAAAAAGGCCTTGTGTGGTGAAACAGGACACCACTCTCTATCTGTGGCCAAGTGCAGGCGCCAGGTCTGAGGGCCTTAAACTGTGTGGAAAGAAAAGAAGGGAATGTCCACATAATCTCATCCGCTCCCCATCAGCAAGGCGCTGTTTAGATTAGAGCACCGTCTTCTCTTCTCTTCTTTTAGAGAATTTGAATCGGGCTATTTACAAAGGGAATGATAAGCAGAGGGCATTTAAATTTTCCCCAATGAAATGTGCTCCTGTGGTTGTATCCTTTGATTATGACGGTAACACAGCATCTCTTGTAGATCCAACGTTTATGTTTGTGTGAAATGAATGGATTTGTAAATAGACAGGAGAAATAACCGATATTATGGCGATTTATTCTAAAGATGAGCTCTTTGCGTGCTTTTACGCGGTGTCTGGAATCAGGGCGTAAACATAGCTTGGAGGCTGAAAAGTCACTCATTCTTACGTTATTAGCTCACTTAGCTTTCAGCCTTAAACGCCTATGCGCGCAGCCTCTCCACTGACCGTCATCATCATCATCCTCATCGCCAGCGGTCTTCGCGTGCCACCGGCAGCCCAAAAGTGGCCAAGCACAGGCGCGTGTTTACGGAGCGGAAGAGTCTGTTTCCTGCCTGTAACAAAACCCAGACTCTCAGAGAGTGTCAAGGAGCTTCTTGGTGCTGAGTGCGTCTCCCCCAATACATCATCTTCATCCCAGAATCAGCGCGATAAGACGGGTAAGGTTAGACCCGCAGCAAAGGTCACCCAGCACAATACGAAGGTGTGAGAATAACAATCTCAAGGAGAAATTAAAACGACCGTTTTCTAAAACGGTCGATGTGATACGCATTTTCTGTTATGATTTTCATCTCCTGAGAAGTTGCTTTGCCAGGTATTGATGAACGTGTCTATTCTTGCCTCCCCTTATCTCTGGAGACCTAAAAGCTCTTTGCCTCAGAGTGGCAGGTGGATAGTCATACCAGTACAGGGCCAGAAACCAATCCTCTGAGAGATTTAGAGTCACTCTTTCAAGACAGAAAACCCCTGAGCTGAGAATGGAAGTGAGAAGATGACTTGAAAGTGATTGCAATGAGACCTCTGCTTATGGTTTGCAGCTACAGACTTTATGCAGTGCTTTGCAAAAACATGTAAATCACTTTATAAAAAAAGTTTCATAATTTTAGAATCACAAATTTTATTGTGAAGTGTAAGAAAACCCCAGTAATTTTTGCATTTGCCTGAGTCCAGCCGAAACTCTTTTCAAAACAGTTCAACCTCTGTCCTCAGAGATGGAGATGTTCTGTAGTAATTTTCCATTTTTACCAAATATTGTTAATTAAATCTTGATGACTTTGACTTGGCCATTCTCAAACCTAAATGAGCTGTGATCTAAACCACTGATGAAAAATGCCAGTCCTCAGGTGGTTTGTGCTCCACAACTTTTAAATGTGTGTGCTTTATACACGTGAAAACTTGGTGATTGGTGGTACTCTATAAAATCTGTAAAATGAGAATGTTAGACAGGGGGAGGCAACTTCCAGTTGTAGGCCTCTGACCACCCAGGACCACAGTTTTACCTTGCTGATCATCCCATTATAGCTCTGGCTGTATAGTAACACACAATGTTTAACTGTGGGCTTGATGAGCTTAGGCCGATGTTCAGCTTAACCTTTTCCTTCTCATGCAACATTTTTGCTGTAGGCCAAAAAGTTTGATTCATTTAGTTATTTCCTAATCTCACCTGACTAGATTACCTTCTTCTACATGTTTGTTATGTCCCTGACTGTAGCAAACTGGAATTCTGACATGTTTCATCTCACCATTCCTTTATAAAGGTTAGGTTTGTTGGGTGAACCACTAGTAGTAGTCGTGCCAACATATTCTCCCACCTAATTTGCTAATCTCTATATTTGTTGCAAAGTTAATATGGGCCTCCTTACTACTTCTCCTCATGACTTATTTTGCCTTTCTTGGCGGTCACATCTAACCTTCCTTTAAACTACTTGACAACTTCATCCATCCTTTCATGTGTTATCATACATGCTTATCCGTAGTGAGGTTGTGAGGGTTGCTGGTGCCTATATCCAGCAGTCTATGAGTGAGAGGTGGGATACACCCTGGACAGGCCGCCAGTCATTCACAGGGCATACTTGGCAACCTTACTCCTAGTATTCATGGTGCTGTGTGATTATTAAAATAAACTATTTTCATAATCATGAAAATATGATTATATTTTCATTCCTGACTGATTTTATTTCCTGATTTGACTATCCCACAGGCTGTGAAAGATCCTTTTCAGCTTCTTGAATAAAAAAAAACATTGCCACGTTTAAGTGTAAAGGTCCTTGAAAAATAATTACAGGGGCAAAACCTCATACTAAGCATGGCTGATTGACATTGAACTTTCCTTTTTCCTTTATTTCATGGTCATCAGTAAATATGGCAAAAGACCAAAGTGTTGTGTATCAGCAAAGTCTCAGTTCTTTTAGGTCCCGGAAGTTGAGTCTTATCAGCAGGCCATGTGACGGTGTCAGTAGCCAGAACCCAGGCTTGCTCCATTGTGCCTCTGCCTGGAACCAAGTGACGGATGATAGCGTCTTCTCTCTGGAGGAAGTGAGGAGGCCAGAGGGGAGCCCAGAGCGAGATTTGAATTTTAGCTAAATCTTGTTCTCACCCACTTATCAGCTTTGAAAGTGCCTAATATATTCCACATTAGGACCTAGCTCACAGGTTCTAGCAGTCCCTCAGGGCTCATTGTGATAACCATGTTGGGGAAAAAGAGACACTAATTAGGCAGTTTACTTGAAAGACTGTGAGAGAGTGAACTGAACCTGTGCTCTGTGTTACTCAGAGACCCTGAAAGGAGGAAGTGAGGTCAGGACCGTCTGGGTCCCTTGCCCTTTGCCCTCCCTGGGGTATCATAAATTAGGCTGCTGTAATTCTCTCCCAGACGGCCTCGCCCCAGCAGGTGTGTGTTTGTATATATGAGCATTAAGGGCGGGTTGTTAGGGCTGTAATATCTGTGATATACGGTGGTGAGACTTTGTTTTAGGAGGAAACACCCAACCCAAATAACTCCATCCTCTGCTGCTGCTATTCCAAAGCCCTGTTGATAAAGATAGGCTGGGAGAAATTATTAGTACATTGTGAGTAAGTTCAAATACTGTATTGATTTTGCAGATTCAGGTCAATCATCACTGTATTACGGTTTAGAAAATAGAGTTGTAGAACCTCTGAAATTTTAAGATTAAATGGGTGGTGCCTAAGATAAGGCTACTACACTTTTTACCTTTTACAAGGCATTTATCAAGACCAGATAACCCCAAAGCAGTTCACACTACATTCAGTCATTCACAAATTCACACACTGATCATATTGAGCTACATTATAGCCACAGCTGCTCTGGGGTAGTCTGACAGAAGCAAGGCTGCTGTATAATTGGCACCAACAGGTTTTCTGACAACAACCAGAAGGCACGGTGGGTGAAGTGTCTTGCCAAGGACACAACACCTTAGGCCCACAGAGCAGGGGTTCGAACCGTCAACCCCTTCAAATATTAACGTGATTCTGTTGAGAGGCTTTGATCACCACATTTGTTAAACAGCTGAGGGCAGACTTGCAACTGGAGCTGCTTTGTGTTACTTTTCAACCTCTGAATAGTTTGACATTGTGTGTAAAAAAAAAAAAGATCTTTTGTGAGACATCCTCATCTCATACTTTATTTCCTGTTCATCGGTAAATATAACAAACATTTGCTAGGCGGTGCACCGTTGCGCTCTTTCTGTTGCGACTGTTGTGTAATGTTTAAGATATTGAAAGTTCGCTCACGACGAACAGTATTTGCAAAACCTTCTGCAGATCTTGATAAAATGGTTTGAAAGGTAAAACAAAATCAATTCATGTTCATATTTGCAACTAAAGCTTCTAAACAAAATTTACATACCTAGTATTATCTAGCCCCTTTTTTATGTCTCAATCTTTTGAGATAAAGTTTTTTGTGGCATATTCATGATGTCAGATGTCAATAACATATTAATTATGCCATCATTTAGTAACTGCAACATGATTTTCACCAGCTTGTTTTGAATTGTTTTATGATCTTTTTGCTTATGCAAACTGAATCTAAATGTGGCTGAGCTCTCGAAAAGCTGTTCATGTTGATATATTGTTGATATAGTTTTAGGTTTTGCCGTAAGAAAGCAAAACAAATGTAATATTGTGCTTTTCATCTGTAGCCACCAATGAGAAAAACTTTTTTTTTCTTCACAAGAAAAATCTTGTTTATGCTTTCACATGCAATTCTAGAATGAAATGGGTGCTGTTATTTCAACTACTAAACATGAAGGCTATTCAAAAGAGACTGCACAACATCAAGAGTTTGTGTATAAATATCCAAAAACTGAAGGTTGAAAATATGCAGTTAAATAACTGATTCATTTTTTCTTTATTTTAGAATTTTGTGTGTGTGTTTTTCCATCAGTTTCAATAGTTTTCTGAGCTTCAGCCGTCAGACCCACAATAACAATGTTCATGGCGATCTGGTGTTTGGATGGATGTAATTCCCTGTCCTTGACTTCTGATCTTTATATACAGCAGGGAGTGATATTATCTGTCTCTTAAGTGTTGATGTACATCACTTATAGTAATTAAGCAAAAAAATAACTCCATTCACAACTTTTGCATCTCGAAAAACACTGAATAAACAACATTCAAGGTAAACATTCCGACACAAAATGTCCACTTCCCGTCTTTGTGCCTCGGCCTGCATATTTGTATGAAACTGGATTGCAGCAGTCAGCCAAAAGACAACATCAATCAGTCCGAGTAGCACAATGTAGGCCTTCTGTGTTGACGTCCCGCTCAGTTTCATAACTTGAAGGCCACATCAAAGCGTTCAGTGACAAAGTCAATTAGGAAACTATTGTTAACATTCCTCTGAACAAACTCTGATCTAATATGATCACATTACTATGATTTTCAACTTATTTTTGCAGTTTGCTTTTCTAATATCAACTGTTGCAGTCATATTTTAGTCTTTAATCACTAAAATCCAAAAAGGTTTAAATTATGGAATTTTTATACTTTGAAGAGAATATTCTTATTGTTTTTGTTAAACATGCATTCACTAATAAATGTGAATGTGAGGGTACATGGGAAAAAAAAAAGGAGCGATGCTGTGCCATGACATTAAATGAAGCAAATGAACAAAACAAAGGTATTTACATACAAAAGTCAAACAGACATTATGCACACATGCAGTAGCTGGCATGCTGCCATACACACAGATGACTGATGTTGCTAACTCCATGCAGGCTCCATCAGTCGGTGGGTGATGCAGGGAGGTCCTCTGCTCTCTGTTGTTGCTGTGTCTGGTCCCTTGTTAGAGAATTGATGACACTGTCTTTGAAAACAAACAAGGCGGGAAGCTAAAAAGGTGGTCACTCACCACAGTTCTGTGACCCAGAGACACAGGGGCCACAGCAACATGTGAGCAGCATGAACCCCCCTCAAACTACCCCTCATACTCAGGAATGTGCAGCGCTGTGTGAGCACGCGCTCTTGTTTGTGTTTCGGTGACACCACAGCTGGAATGTGAGTGTCTTGTGCCTGAATGTTTGCCTTCGTGTGTTTTTTAGAGTCGTACTCCGTCATTGCAACAGTGACTTAAAACCCAAAACCCTATTGGTATTGTCCTTTCTTTTCACTAACATTTTGTTTTCCTCTGTGGCGCAGAGATGAATGTTGCACAGAGGGTGCCTCTGAATGTTTGACTGAGTTACTCAGTGACTTAGATTTGAAAGACTCTCTCCCCGTGGGCACTGTCATGCCACGGGATACTCCTGTCACTCCCTGCTCTGGCTCACACTTCACATCACAGCTCAGCCCGTGGCCTCCTGAGAGCGTGCACGGCAAACCCCGCTGCTAGCCCCTAAGCCTTGTTCTGGAAGCTCAAATCCCATAATTGCAGGGCTGACAGCGATAGCTAACATAGAAGACAACCTCACCTGGTTGTAAAGAATGAAAACATCTACTGTTAAAGTGTAGCTAAGAGATGAGTGGGGGGTGGGGTCGGCTGTGTAGAAAGTGAGTCGGCTACTATTTAAGGATAAAAAGAGAGATAAAATAGTGACTGTGGTGTTTGGCAACCAGTACTGGGATTATTTGCACATCTTTTGTTGGTATGCTTTGCCATGGGTTTGTAAGGCTTAAATCATATTAGTGGTTTTGATTACATCAATAGTGACATTAATATATCAAAAAAATAACAATTACAAAATAATATTAATAATTTCCAGAAAAACTTCTGAAATTAAAATTAAATTCTGTGAATTTAAAAATGTCACAGATAACTTTCTGCTTTTTAGATCATTCATCACATTTTAATAGCTTTTAAATGATATTTGAAAAATGAATCTTTTCCGAATCTTAAGTGAAGAAGTAGTTACTCTCTAAATATAATAGAGATGGTACTTCTGTCACCATCATGTGTTTGTATTAATGGTCTGGCAATTTCTTCTTTGCAGGAATAGTTTTAATTCAGTCACAGTTGAAGATTAAAGAGACATTTAGGATCATATCATCGAAACTCAATCAGATTTAAGTTTTGGCTTTGACTTATCCCCCCAAATTGTCATTTTGTTTTCTTCTATCCCTCTACAAGTGACTTTGCTGCATAACCTAAGCATGTTTCAACTGGAGGTGACTCTCTCCCTAAAGATGCCATAATAGGGAGCAGGATCCATAAATTCTAAGATTCTAAGACCTAGCCACAGTATGATCCACAAGTATTAGCTCCACCCAAGAGGGTAGTAAAGTTTTCTTACTGGGTAACACTGCTGGTCAGCAAGACACAAGGGGACAACCTGTTCTCACTGGACATAGAAAAGCAATAGAAGAGCATTCAGGGTGGGGAACCATATTAGCATGATTGGGTTCAAGTTCAGATGAATGGCACAAAGGGATTCATTCCATTCACACTCGTAATGATAAGAGATGTGCTTTAAAAATTTAAGCTTTCCTTTGAAAGTTAGGGATCATGCTTCTCCTTGTCAGTCATTTGGTGAAATCCTATGCAAATTCCCAGAGGGCTGAAAATTAAGAATATGCACTATCTGGTTTCCCTGAAACATCTTATTCACATGAATCATTTCTTTGTTGATTACGTGTCCCTTCTGTCATATCTGAACTGGCCTAATGGTGCTTTCAAATGGATAATGTGGGAACAAGTTGTGTTCTCTGTCTGTCTGAACTGTGCTGCAATACCATTCTGTTCAGCTGACCTGTGGGCAATTCTCCAAATTCCATTATTGTTTCGGATGAATCACTTTATATAATGGAACTGTATGTGGGTGCGACCTGATTTATCTGATAAAACAAAATGAAACTAAAATTGCACCTTGCACCCTTTTACTCACTGACTGATTCTGTTCTTCTTGTTTTTATCTCATCTTTCCCACTTGTTTTGAGCCTCGGAGTTGTCTTGATGACTAAGAAATCAAGTCTTTACTTTTGTGATAAGTATGTTTGTCGCAATTTTGATGCATTGTTGCTTAGTCACTGTGCAAAAATCACCATAGCTCATTGAGAACCGTTTAAAAAAAGTTCAGTATTGAAATCCTAATATGATTTCATTCCATCTTTTTCTTTCTTTTCATCTTGGACTTTAAAATACTTCTGCTTCTACTAAATTAAAACCAACTGAGCTAAAAGAAAGAGTACAGTAATAAATTAAACAAGATTTAAATCAAAAGGATCATATTCTGTTTAGCATTTATTGGTTTCATCTACAGAGCATTCCGTATTATCATGAAACCATGTTTTTTGTGACATCTTCATCGGAATAATGTATTTGTTTGCTCATTACTAGAATACATAATTCCATAGAAATATCTGCATAGGTTCTTTTGTTTAAAAGACACATATTTAAAACTGATTTCTCTCCATCTAACTGGCTTGTCTGACCTTCATTTATCAACCACTTCAGCTCCAGCAGACAGCTGTGGGGAGAAAACAGGAGAGCCAGTTTGTTTACATCATATCTCAGCCAAGGCCCTCAGGACAAAACGGATGAGGATACTTGCACACTGAAACAGAATTATATGCAGTTGCTCAATCGTCATATACAGCCAGACCATGCGGTTATCTGCGTCTGTTCAGCTTGAGAAGTACCTGACATTTATGATGGGGTGTCTGGTCTCTCCTTCTGAAAAACGCTAAGCCATCTCGCATAACCTTTGCCCCTCAAGATAAGTTATTTTGTCTAAACATTGAAATATCTGTGCAGGACTTCAAGGTCTTAATAAAGTGTTTATATCCTTTGAACATTTTTATATTTCGTCACATTGTGTCTCAATTTATAACAATGAAAACTTCAGAAACTTCATTGTCTGTTAGTGAGATCTTATCTAATAGATCAACAAAACATTCTGCATATACGGTATGCAGAAGGAAAAGTACAGATTGCCTTCTTTTAAAAGAAAAAAATAAAAAACAGCCAAGAGTGCATTTTTATTTCCCAGCCCCATTTTTCTCTGATACTCATAAATACAATCTAATGTGACTATCATGCACACAGCATAGCTATTTGTTTTGTACTCAACAAATCTGAAGTTTGAGAGTGAAAAGAAGAAAGTTTTATTGAAAGAGGGTCAGAAGAATTTCCATTTGAATCATTTACTACGTATTGAGCACAGAAAACATTTAGAAAAGCTGCTTGGCTCAGATGAAAACAAAACGTAAGTTTTTGACATATGCAAAATGGTACATAAAGGAGAAATCCTTTATTCAACACACTTTACAATCATGCACTACGTTGAGTAAAAATTCCACTAGAATTTTATGCAGTAGAGGGTTGTGGTTGTGACCAGCATTCAAGGAGTGTAAATACCTTTTGGAAGGCATTCTAACTCATTTCATGATTCACTGCAATTCAGTTTTAATATCCTGAAACAAAGTCCAAAAGGTTCTAGCACCACCTTGTGGTGGTAAATTTTTATTGCAATAACAACCTGAACCACAAAGATTCGTATTTAGATTTGTCAGTCATGACTCGGAGGCGTTCATTGGTTAACAAATAACTGTTGCGGGTGTTTCTTTTTCGAACTTTAACCTGGCAAAAACCACTGACGACATGTTCATGGCGAAGTCCTATTGGTTAATCCACTCACACCCACTGTGACACCACTGAAAGCCGAGTTGAAGGTGAGCGTTATCTTACATCCAGTTAGCTTGCTGCTCAGGTGACAACTCCCTGCTCCCACAGCCGTCTTTAAAAGGAAACATGTCGGTGTTTTGCGACGTGCAGCAAGCAGCCCCCGTTGCTGTCTTTAAACTTACGCAGGACTTCAATAACGACCAGTTTCCAAATAAGGTGAACCTCGGAGTGGGAGGTAAGATGCGTGCTGTGAAGCGTTAACCATGGTAACGGCCACCAGGTGCATCTGCAGCTGCTGCATGGTATGATGATGAGGCGTTACAGTGAATACTGAGACCTGAAATGATGTTACCTGTCCAGGGACAGGTAACACTAATTTTATTATTTTTTTTCTTTTATTTAGTACAGAAATATTTAACGCAGCTCTTACAATAGCAGTCAGAATGCATTTTACTGCTAAATGTTTTATAATATAACTT
Organism: Brachyrhaphis roseni; assembly: GCA_903066815.1. Classification (NCBI taxonomy): domain Eukaryota; kingdom Metazoa; phylum Chordata; class Actinopteri; order Cyprinodontiformes; family Poeciliidae; genus Brachyrhaphis; species Brachyrhaphis roseni. The sequence continues at coordinate 19,182 of CAEFZY010078198.1, forward strand.
TGAGAAATCTTGATAGAAAAAATAAATAAAATGCGATTTGAAACGTCTACGATATCAGATCAGCAACAATAAACCCAAGAGGGGTGGTGTATGACTAATCAAACCCATTGTGTTCAAGCAGCCTATTTAGGGAATCTTAACTCTCCATTCCCCTTTTATTTTTTATTTTATTTTATTTCTACAGCTTTCTTCTGGCGTTCTATAAAGTTACCTCTGTCTCTGACACAGAGTCGATTGGATTACAGCAACGTCATCAAGAACGCGCCTCTTGTAGGGGTTTAAATATATGTCTTCTCTTTTAAAACAAAAAAGATCAAACGCCCCAGTCCCGAGTACAAATGTTTCCCGTGTTAGTATTGAAAGAGTAAATTCCTCCTTTAAATGAGTAGTGTGAGAAACATTGTGTGGCTTTGTCCTGGCAGGACAAGGCCAGCCTAGTCCCATGATTAGTACCGGAGGCTGAGGTCATTTAATCCCCATCCCGTGCAAGACGCACAATGCTACAGATGGTCAAAAGCTACTGCGCAGCTGGTAAATGTAGGCCACACAGTGTCTGGTGCCACATGCAAGAGGAGTTATTTGCAGAGCTGAAGAAAGTAGTCCTCTAAAGTTGAAACAAAATTGAAAATAAATAAACAACTAAAGCATTGACTTTGGGATTTTGGCAGCTTTTATTTACTTATTTTATTATCGAGTCATTGTATAAAACAAGAAAAAAAAAAACTCAACATGGTGTAAGCTGATGATTTCTGTTCCTGGGATAAAGAGGTTATTACATGTCACACTCCTTATCAGGTGTTTGCTCATGCTTTACCTGGCAAAAACACACAAGAGATGAAAGTACGCACATGTGAGGGCGTCTTGGAACAGTTATGGACTGGAATCAGCTTTGTTCTGCTGTTCAGGACAGCATGCATGAAGCTGTTCAGTTTTTGTTATTTGTACTAATCAAAATCATTAATTCCTTAATGCTGAATTCCAATTAACCTGTTAAAAAAGTAATATGTTAATTTAAAGTAATATCATTGGATATGTGCTGATATTGCTTAGTAGGGTTAGAGCAATACAGATTTATTTCTTACAAATTTCAAAGACATAAAGTCCCACAAGAAAATACTTTTTCTAGCTTTTACATAAAAACTCAACAAACTAATTGGTCAACTCTCAATGTAGGTTTTTGTTTACCATTAAATAAATTGTGTAAATTGTAACTTTACTAGAAGCCCGATGAGTTTAAATTCACATTATATATTATTTGAAATATTTCATCAGGAAACATAATTATGTTCCTGATACCTGCATGGTTTTAATCATCTTTTGCTGAAAAAAAAAAAAAGAAACCAAACAAAACAAATACATACATAAAGTGAATCTAATAAAACATAAACAATTGTAAGCATTTTCCTGTCTATTCTGGTTTGTTTTGAATTGTTTTTTGGGGTGGGGTTAGGGAGAATTGCATAAGTGATTTTTTTTTAAATTTCGTTAACAGCGGTAACCGTTTTGAGTGTAACTGAAAATGAATAAATTTTCTCTATTAATGCTGAAAGCATGTGGTCGTAACTTCTGTTAGATTCTTCACTAAACTTAAAAAATGAATCAAGTATACTTGATATATAGGCTACACAATGTTGGTTGATAATGGAATGGTGAAAATTTTAAGTTTCCATGCATTTAATATTATAAAAAATATTTGACCTGGTCGTCTGTCATTTGGGGGACATGTACAGATTCTATTCTATTCTTTTGTCAATTGATTAGTTCATCTGAAATAATGATAAATGTCTTGGTGTCCCAAAGCATACAGGACCGATGAAGGCAAGCCATGGGTTTTACCGGTGGTGAAAAAGGTGGAGAAGCTTATCGTTCACGACGACAGGCTAAACCATGAGTACCTGCCCATTCTGGGTCTCCCTGAGTTCAGATCCTCCTCCTCCAAGATTGTACTGGGAGATGACAGTCCTGCCATTCGGGAGGACAGGGTTTGTGTTGTAGAGATTTGTGTGTTTTTTTATTTTTTTCTTAATTTTTCAGTCTTTTCACATGTGGTTTGACGGTCTCCTGCTATTCCGGTCAGGTGGGCGGTGTCCAGTGTCTTGGTGGTACCGGTGCATTGAAGATTGGTGCAGAGTTCTTGAGACGATTCTACAATGGGAACAGCAACACTAAAACACCCGTCTACGTGTCCGCACCTACTTGGGGTATGCCCACACATGCTGACATATGAACAATAAAGGATCACACATTAAAGTGAGAACTGAAGGTGCTTGATCTGGAGACAAGCCTCTTATTTGCAGAATTTGATTGGCTTGCAGATCTGTACTCTGAGAATTACTAATGTCCTACTGCTATCGCCTCTTATCAGTGGTCTGTTACTAGTGAGTAACACCAATAAACTAATCTTCTTTTATCCACAGGAAGCTTTGGCAGTAAAAAAGAACTTGTGGTGTAAAACCTGTTCTGTTTGTTCCAGAAAATCACAACGCCGTGTTCAGCAGTGCTGGTTTTGAGGATGTGCGCCCATACAAATACTGGGACGCAGAGAAGAGAGGTCTCGATTTGTCAGGTTTCCTCAGGGACTTGGAGGCAAGCACTTAAATATTACTAAACTTAGATTCAGAGTTGTTATATTTAATATGAGTTTGCATTGCTGTCTTTCCCTGCAGAGTTGTCCAGAGCGCTCCATCTTTGTCCTACATGCTTGTGCCCATAATCCCACTGGGACGGACCCCACACAGGAGCAATGGAAGCAAATAGCTGAAGTCATGATGGTATAATGCTTTAGAAATACACATAATCAGTGCATTGTTTATCCACTACCACTAAGTGAACTGTCATTTTCACATTTTATTGGGTAATAATTTGTGTTTTTCTTCCCAGAGGCGAAAACTGTTTGCATTCTTTGACTCAGCCTATCAGGGATTTGCCTCGGGTAACCTTGACAAAGACGCTTGGGCTGTCCGCTACTTTGTCTCCATGGGCATTGAAATGTTCTGTGCTCAGTCTTTCTCAAAGAACTTCGGACTCTATAGTAGGTAACCAGTCAGAACCCAGAAAAAGGTCACACGAAGGACTACTGTTTTAGAACAGTAGTCCTAAAACAAATCTCATGTCCTATTTGAAAAGTGAATTTCAGTGGTTTACAAAGGCTTTCATTCTTTTCCACATTTTGTCACAGACTTACCGCATTTTTATTGGGATTTTATGATTGATAGAAGCTGCGCCTAATTGTGACGTGAAATGAAAAGTTTCCCATGAACTCCATGTTTTATTGTGATGATAATGTGATTGAGTTTTCCATAATACAGTATGTTTTTGCATGTAGGTCAAAATGTTAAACTTTCTTCTCATCTGACCAGAAAACCTTCTTCCTCATGTATCCTGTCTCATTCACAGCTTGTGGCAAACTGTAAACAGGACTTCTTGTGGCCTTCCTTTAACAAAAATTCTTTTTTTCCATTTTACCATAAAGACAAGATTAAGGTGTAAGAAAACTTTGGCATTCCAAAGTATTTTCTTCCAAAAACCCCAAAGCATCTTTCTGAAAGGCAATTGCTGTAGGTTATGGAAAATATATCACAGTGATATGACACTAAACAGAAACTTGTACTTTTTTTTAAATGGTACTTCTGCTTACCTGTCAGATGAGCGTGTGGGTAACCTGACAATCGTGGCACGGGATGCAGATAACCTGAAGAGAGTTCTCTCCCAGATGGAGAAGATTGTCAGGACCACCTGGTCCAACCCACCGTCTCAGGGTGCTCGCATTGTTGCAGTCACGCTTAACTCACCAGAGCTATTTTCTGAGTGGTCAGTGGAAAATCTCATATAATAATTTTCCAAGGCATTTCATTTCAATAGCCAATTAAGTTACGATTGATTTTGGACTCGCCTGTTTTTACCATTCAGGAAGGACAATGTGAAGACAATGGCTGACAGAGTCTTACTGATGAGGGCTCAGCTTAAAGCCAAGCTCCAGTCTCTGGGAACTCCAGGGACCTGGAACCACATCACAGACCAGATCGGCATGTTCAGCTTCACTGGCCTCAACTGTGAGTTCAAGAATGTGCTTTCAACACTAAGAACAAAAGGCGAATTTACAGAAGCCTAAGAGGAAACTATAAACTTCTAACATTGTCATACCCATGTAGGCTTTGTAAAGAGGCAAGTGAATAAAATGTCCCTGCTTCTTTGCTTTTATCTTCTGCAGCTAAACAAGTAGAATACATGGTGAAGGAGAAGCACATCTATTTAATGGCCAGTGGTCGCATCAACATGTGTGGTTTGACCAGCAAGAACATCGACTATGTAGCGGAGTCCATCCATGAGGCTGTTACTAAGGTGCAGTAGGATCATCTCACAGCTCTCAGCACTTCCAGAGATGGCAAATCTCTGTGGTTGTCCCACAGATGTTGTTATCTGTAACAAAATGAGAATTTTGTTTCTGAATTTTAATTTACTGTGTTAAAATAAGTTAAGCAACTCTTGAATAGGGATGCTACTGTGCAGTTTTTGTCCTTTCATACAACAGACATGTTGTTATAAATCATGTTCTTTGTTTTGTTCCACGTGTTAATTTTATTGTCTTTATGTCATTGGAAAAGTCTTGAAGAGAGACAGCTTGTCTGTGTTTTACCACAATTTCTTGAGCATCCTTAAAAGGACCAATTTAATTTATAATTCAGCTATTAAGAGCGACTGATGAAAAATTATAGCTGGATGAAACTTCAACTATTGTTCTCAGGAATGTATTTCACTTTTAACTATGTAATTTATGAATACCCTGTGGAAGTATAACTATTTTCTTGTTTAAAACCTGTGTGTGTGTAGTATTTCTTTCTAGTTCCAGTCAGCACAAGCAGCATCGATTACTCTTGACGGGTGTCACAACTTCAGAGAAATGTGTGCTCAGTCCTGCAGGCTCTCTCTTGATATTTCTGATCCTGTCAGGTTCCTGCTGGTTACTGTTGACCCTTCTTAGCTCCAACTAGCTCTTGTGTAAGAGTTGTTGCTTAAAAAAAAAACAACTAATGATCAACCAGCCTGCTATCATATCTCTATGTACAGAACACTTACAAACAGTCTGATAAGCAATTTAATTTAATTGAGGCTGGAAGAGTTGATTGGAAGGTTATTTCCAATAAATATTTATGACTATTATGTTTGTATTGTTTCTAAATCAGTTGATGAGGGTTATCTTTACAACCTTTCTGTACATCATGTTAAAAATATTGCAAAGTTTGCGTATCATAATTTAGGAAATTAAATTGATAATGCTAGACAATGGGAACAAAACAAACAATGCAGGAGTAATAGGTTAGTAAATTTATTAATATAATCTTTCATTTAGATCAAATGATATGTTTCTTTACATCTTCATATAGTCATTTGGATTTTACATAGCAAAACCTAACTTTCTTTTTTTATATATCCAAAACATTTTTACCAGTCCCAACAAATCTATAAATTCTCTAAAAGCATTTTGCGCCGCGTTCAAATCCTCTCTGTCTGAGTCAGCTGTCAGATCAGGACACTTTTACCCCTGAGTATCCTGCGCTTGCCAGATCACTCTGAGTAGCTTAGCTTTGCTGGATCCTTTGTACTTACACTGTCGTCCCAGGCAGAATGAATTAAATCAGGGAGCGTCTCCAAACATCGCCTGCGTTTGAAGAGGGTGAACGGGGAGGCGTTGACTTGACGTCAGTGTGGATTCAATTGCTTTCGTCACTGAAATCTCTGCCTGTGCTCTGTTTGGCAGTGTTCCTGGCACAATTTCAAAATACAGATCAGCAAATATCAAACCTAAATCTGCTCTTTTTTTTTAAATCACATTTCATTATTGCAGTAATGTAGGATTATCTGAGTAAGTTCACTGGCATGTCTTTCAAATGACCTCTGTCCTCCTGTGCCTTATTATGAGCTCCTAAAGGAGCCTTTTCATTAAAGTTTCTCTATTATATGAAGGTATTTTTGTGTTAAATGTTAGCCTGCACTGTTTGTCAGACTTATAAAATCTACTTAGATTAACTGCAGACTTCACTTTCACAGGGAGGTTAGTTTCTTTTTACATTAGCATGCATAAGAGAAACAGGACCTTTGCAGGGTTACAGTACAAGGAGCAGAAACAAACATGCAAGTATACAGTCACTTCCAAATGTATTCATACCTCTCTGCCCATGCTTTGTCATGTTACAACCACAGACATCAATATGATTTATTATTTTTTTCACAAAATAATTTTTCACTTCATAATTGTGAAGTAAGAGGAAATTTGCTTTTCAATCTCTCAAATTTTGTTGTTCTTGTGACAATGACAATAAAGATTCATCTTATCTTTTTAAAGAAATATATAGGGACAATAACAACCAGTTGCATTCAATCCCCTTTATTTTGATACGACTAAATAAATCCATATATATATATTAGTAAAAAAACAAAAAAAACATTCAGTCTGAAACCTCATAGTTGTGCACTTCTTTGAGTTGCACTATCAAATAAAATCTGAACAGGTTCTGGTTGTGACATATTAAACTATATTCAACGGGTGTGAATACATTTGATAGCACTGCAGCAGCTATCTGTTTGAATCCCCAGATCCAGAGATCCCTAATCCCTAAACCCTTTTAGCTTATTATTTAGTTGGTGTATACAGCTTAAGTGACTGGTACTGATAAAAACAATATTAATATCTAAAGCTCCCCTACATTAGGCTATAAGCAGATGATGAAATTCCCAAGACTGTGTTTTACTGGATGCGATCAAGTCAATAGAAAGTTGAGGATGTTTGTTGGGTAGAAGCATTGCATTTGTGCCCATTTGGCTACTTGTTGACAGACGGAAATGTTTTGACGGGAAAAGTAGATATAGTGTTTATGTAGAAAAAGCATTTCAGTTAGAAGATAGCATCTGGAAAAGGATGTAATTTGCTCATGAATCTGGGCAATTAAAGCATTTTTTATGACTTGCATTGTTATTTTCATATCACATACATTGGCAATGTTGTCACTTTTGTATAGATATAAACTAAAGAAACTGTGCTCTCTTTTTTAACTTTTACCTCATTTTTTTACAATCAGACTGAAAATTGGCAATTTTATGGCTTTTTAAGAAGCTATGTGAAAATTGTGCTCCTGTTTGGTGGCCTTTTCTATTTCACCTTGTGTTGTCAGTTGTGCTGGCAGTAGTCGGAGCCCTATTTGGCAACATCATAAGCTTCTTTCGCAGACATTTTCTAGAATGTGGAAACTACCACACAGTATCAATAATAATGGAAAAAAAAGAATTACCAAACACTCTTTTGTTTGTTCAAGTAAACCCTGTTTCATACTTTGATGTTTTGGTATTTCAGTATAAGGTATTTTGTTCAACATTGTAAATATACCTACCATTAAAAGGTAGCATGGAGATTTGCACCAAGAAAGTGGATAAAACTGAATGAAGCCCATGCAGTCTGCTGAAAGATTTCACTTGTCAGATGTGTTGTTAAAGTAAGTCCTATCAAGTTCTTTTTTTTTTTTTTCAGGCAAAAAGAGGACAGAATGTATCCATGGGGTCCTGAGGATTTATAAGTGGGTGAAGAAGAGTTGAACAAGTTCAAATAACTTTTAGGTACACAGGGTGTCCAGGGAATAACAAGAGGAAGGGTGTGCATGATTTATCCCTCCTCCTTAATTTTGCTGGACTAGCTTGTTACCGATGGCTGCTCTGACCCCTCCTCCTCCTCCAAACTCTTTTCTCCTTCTCGAGACTTTTTCCTCCTCTTGTTACCTAGAAACAGAGGAGAACATGGTAACCTGGGACTGCCGGTTGACATACATGTATTCTCCAGATGCCACAGCTGAGATTAAGCATAATATTCCATTTTTGTATCTGACTCAAACTGGTGTGAACTCAGCCGAAGCCAAAAATGACTAAATTATGTCAAAAAATGAGTCACAAATCTGTGCCAGCAAGAACAGCTGCATTTGGAGGAGCTGCTCGACAGGAAGTAGTGGGCTGCTTTACAGGGACGCCACACGTAATCTGTTGCTAGGAGACGCTCGGGACTATTGCTGTGGCTGACAGAAAAGTTCAGGCACATCTGACAGCGTGTGTGGGTGAGCTGTGGCACTGGTGCTCACGACAAACCGCTCACTCACTCAGTTTACGCAGGAGCTTCTTTCCTATGTTTTCCTCTGAGCTGGACAGGGACAGGGAGCTGATGAAAGGGGAGGTGGACGGCTCTGTAGGCACATCTGTAACAAACATGAGAGATTTCTTCATTAATGAAATCTCACACAGGTGGGGAAAAATGCTTAAAATTACTTTAACTTATAGCAGTAGACGTGTAATACTTGGTACGAGTGGTTTATTTTGAAGCCCATGATTTTTAGGTTAAGTGAGGGGATAGTAGCATTGGGTGTGCTTTAAGTTTGAAATGTCTCAGTCAGTGCAATTAAATACATGAAAATTTTACATTAGGGCTGTTGTAGGACGTGTAATACTTGGTACGAGTATTACACGTACCAAGTATGTATTACACGTACCATGTATTAGTGGAAGTAGCTGTACCCCCTCCACTAATGTTGTTAAACATTCTTTATAAAAACACAAGAGTAAAGCTTGTAATACAGTTTTAAAAAATGGTATCAGACCCTGAAGTAGTTAACGGAACTTATATACCCCGTTTCAACCATGCTGACTAATCAACTATTTTTTTTAAGATGCAGTCACAAATCTGCAGGTCAGTTTGCAATTTATTCTTGAGTTTCTTGCTCAATGGTACACCAAAATGTTGGTAGAGGAACCTGGAATCGCACCAACAACTTTCCAGTTATGTAGACCTTTCCCACTGAACAACAGCCAATACTAAATTGTCTACCTTTAAAAAGTGATATTAAAAGAATTGTCAATATTTTTTTTATCTTATTTATTTTCAAAGTGAACAATTTAAACAAGACAAAACAACAATTTGTGATTTGATTTTTGTTCTTCGTTTTGTTTCATAATTGATTCATCGATGTCACGAAACAGTCCAGTGTTTGACCCAAATGCAGATAGGGGGCAGGCAGCTGCTGTGCAAAAAAGGGAGCAAAATCAAATACTTACAAAACCCCAAATCCAGAGGAAAATCCTAAAGCAAGAAACTAAAGTACCAGGCTGGTGGCAAAAACAGGAAACCAAGTAGTATTTATTCAAGCATAGCATAAATACTACTTCAGGATTGCAGGAAGAAGAGTCACTCAGAGGAACTCAAGACACTTCAGATTATGACATTACCATGAGTAACAATGCACAAGGAACCGTGAAAAGAAAGAAAATGAAAGCAAACAAAATTCTAAAGTACAAAATCAAAAGGAATCTTACAACTGAGGAATGAACATGAAAATCATGAGTGACAAATCTATGCACAAAGCAAAAATCAAAATTCAGTCCTGAAGTCCTATAGATAACAAAACATTGTCAGTACTTCTGATAAACACAGCATTTACCACAAATACAATATTAAAAACTACTTTATAATATAGATAATACATTTTGTTTTATAGTGTTAGCTATAGGGCTGTAATGATTCCTCGGATGATTACAGAACCTACTTTACAGAAATTTCTCGTGGGAAATTATCTGCCATGAAGCTTTGTTAGACACTATTTACCCATGTCTATGTGTTTAGCGCCATGTGTTCCAGCCGGGTGATTATTTGTGTTGCGCAACGCACTAAGTGCTAGCAGCATGATGTCCAATTTTCAAATTCAGTCTGGGGAAGACAGGGATATTTTATTGATTGATGTCAATGTTGTTCGGGTTTTTATTTATTTTTTCAGGGGGTTGGTAGACATTCTTGAAATGACTGGTGCAATACATGTAAGAGATAACCTTTCTCCTTCTGGAGCTGCTGCCTAATGGCTGGTTCGGAGCAAACGGCGCCAAAAGCGCGGCCGAATGCATACAGGTGGAGCAGAGACATGCAGAACACAGTGGTCTGTTGCAGCTGATGAGTAAGGTAAGTGTAGCTTTATGGATGAAGCAGTATTTACCAATATTTCGTTTAATCAAAAACCTATTTATTGAATTACTTGATTCATCTTCAGAGTGATCGATAGATTACTCGATTACTAAAATAATAATTTACAACAGCCCTAATGTAAAATTTTCATGTATTTAATTGCACTGACTGAGACATTTCAAACTTAAAGCACAACCAATGCTACTATCCCCTCACTTAACCTAAAAATCATGGGCTTCAAAATAAACCATTTATACATACAGATTTTGGAAGGCAGCCTCAAAGGGTCAGCAGCCTGCTTACCATTGTCAGCAGAACTTTCCGGTCGATCTTCGTGGATGTAAGGAATCTCATCCATGCGAAGGAACACTGTATCATTTGGACTCCTCTGTCCATCAGATTTACTGCCTGTTTGGAAGGAAAAGAGATGCCAGTAAACCTGCGGGTCGTTTTAAACTCTGCCTGTAGAGGGAGGTAAAGAACCTACCATTTACCATTTAATGGACTTTTATATAGTCCAGTCAAATATTAAATATAAGAGCAAAAGATTTAGGATTAGAGATTAAAATTTCTATTAAAGAGAGATACTACAAGAGGAAAGAATTATATGAATATATGTTTTTCATTGGACAGTCGTCACCTCTATTGCATCTTATGTCTAAGTCATACAGTTGCAAGAGATGTGCCTTCATCTTCCAGAGGAAACATTCAGGTCTTGCTAAAATATCCCAAATCCTTGTGGGCCTGAAGAGACTAAACTAAAACATCTGGGCCACAATTCCAAAAGAAATGTTCATCTTGAAAACAAACTAAGGTTTGCAGAAACTAATTGTTCTTCTAAACTAGGAATCAATTGCATCACTGTATACATCAGCTTTTTTTTAAAAGGCAAAATATTTGTAGAATAATATTTTTTTGTCTTTTCACAACTGTTTGTACTTTTTCTATCTGGTTTAGGTTAGTATTGTTATTTTAACACATTTCTTGCTCATAGTGCAATATGTTCTACTTTGCTGCTCTATTTTCCTTTAAGATGTTGAATTGAATATGAATAGGCCTAGCCTAAAAATATATTAAAACGTAATGACTTCTGGACTAACATCACTCCAGTACACTTTTATGGAGTTAATTACCTCCATATCTTTACTATCTTCCTTTTTTGTCTGAGTTGAATTATTGCAATGTAAGCAGGTGAGGAACTCACGAACAATGCGGTTTCTCTCGTTGAGATGGGAGGTGCTGTGAAGGCCACCGTATGGATGGAGGTGTGCAAAGCGCGCTAGCCCCAGTCGAGTGTGTGTGTTCATTAGTGGGAGAGCGATGCTGTTTGAGCGAGCCTCTGGGCCTGGGGGTCTCCCTTTAATGTCAAGATCTACAGCATCGGGGGTCTGAGGAGTGCTGTCCATCCGGGTGGCTGTCAGTGCATTCTGGTAATGGTTCTTGCTGATCTGTGCCATGTAGAGAACAACTATTTTCATTATGTTTGCATGCATGGCTGCCTTTACATACTCTCAAGCCAAGCCATTGACTGAAATCGGGACCATATTTCCAGAACAAGAAGATTGGGTTAAAAGAGAGGGCATATCCGCCACATGAAGCCAATATAGTCCTGCTTGAAATGGAGCTCAATTATCCTTGGTGATTAGGGGTAAGAGGCTGTGGGGAGGAAAGACTAACGGACAGGATGTCTGCGTTAAGTCAAAATCCATGATTAGGACGTTTCAAAGGCAAATTCTTTAGCAGGGAAGCAGTGCACATTATTCAAAATTTAGAGGAGCTTAAAAATGTGGTTTCTTGCTCATGATCCTAAGTTATTACCCTTAATGTACAGGAAATTAGAGATTTAATTGAGGATATAATGAAGGGAAAATTGAGGTTTATTTTGGTGAATAGTAAGAGTGTTTATTTTCTTGTGTTTTTGTGTTTTGCTTAAAGCCCTCGAACCTTGATGATCTGCAGGTCTGTGAGTTGTCGCACTGAGTAGTCTGGTAAATAGGCCCCTCCGCCCGGTGTGAGCTGCGCCACGCTGCCCCCGCTCAGTAACGAGTCCGACTGGTTCAGGCCGCTGCTTCGAGAGCTGTATCTGTGGGCTGCAAAGAAATGCAGAAGCTATACATATAAACCGTGTATTGTTTTCATGCTCTGACCTGAGTTTATGCACGACCAACTCCGAGCCATCCATTGATTATCCTTGGCAGTGTAAACCCTAGACAGAACGCCAGTCCATAGCAGGGCAATGAAATGAGAATTTTAAAATAATTTAAAAATATATATTCTTATTACAATGCAAATAGTACCTAGACCCTTCTCTTGGTATTTGTCAGTATCTTTGAGAGCACTGAAACTGCCAGACTCTGTCTACCAAAAATATTCACACTCTCAACATATTCATCCTTCTAAAGTACATTTCCATACTTTAGGGAAAAACGCTCCCACAAAAGGATACTGCTATCAACATTTTGTAGATTTCTATTTCAGATTGCATTGTTGAGGGTACCTGCCCGATTATGATTTGTCTCCTCCTCCGTCTCTCTTGGGAGACAGATTCAGGAACTCATGAAGAGTGATTGAGGTTCATTTGTTTTTAAGCTTTTAAATCCTGCTGAAATATTCCTGCATCTGTCCATTTTGCCTGTGGTGTCTGCCATCCTACCAGAATGTTTTCTCAATGTTTTCTTGGCTTTAACCCAAATCTAGACAGCTTAAGATAAGGAAAGGTTGTCTCCTCTTAATTCTGGTCCCAGAAATTTCTGTTTGATAGAAACAGAATGCATCAGTTTGTGATCTTTAAGGATACATAATTTTTTAATTTAGTTAGCAGCTAGTCGTCCTAGTCATTGGAAACATTTTTGTCAAGTTTATTTCAAGGAAGTGAGTCAGTTAAGCAAACACAAGAAAAACTGAAGATGCGTCTCTGGATATTATCCACCAGCATGTGGTTAAGTGAGAAGTTTTTAACGCATAATCTCCTAAGATAGGACTTTTTAATATTTAGTAGGAGCTTACAAATAGTATTAGGCACAACTTGAGGATCAGACATTTAAAATGAACTCAAAACCTCCACAAGAGATCAGAGGGAGAGCGTCTGTACGGCAGGATTTCTGCTTGCTCCGCAAGTCTTAGCTGGATTTCATATAATCTTCTGCAGGTCACGTCCTTCCACTGGGAAATTCTCTAAAAACACTTTCCTTAATTACTTTCTTCCCACGGCTTCTGCTGCAGCTTCTGCAGCCTGACAGACGCTGGGTGGCATTAAGACAGGAAAAACATCCTCTGCTATTGCTGCAGTCTTTTGCCAAAGTCTGCTTTCTGCTGCTTTTATTATCACTGTGGCAGCAAGTTCACTGGAACAAGTTGCTTACCAGTTGGCAGTGGTGGGATAAGTGACGGCATGCCGTAGTAGGAAAAGGCTCCATTTTCAAACCGAAGAGCTTCCTTTCCTATCTCCACCTCCACCCGTCCCTGCATCAACAATACATCTATATAGATTAGGCCAACGCAGTTCGTTTTCATGTGGTGATGGTTTATATTAGTCAGCTAGCTGTGATAGTGGGGAAATGAACGTCACCTGCAGAATGAGGATGAAGTAGTCAACTGGTTTGTTTCTCTGATAAAGATAGTGTTGAGGAGCGTGTTTGTTCTTGGGGTCAAACTTCAGCTCCTGCACGACACTCGGGTGTTTGATGAGGCGCAGCAGGATCTTGTCCGACAGGTGACACAACCTGAACGGCTCCACTTCTACAAGGCAAATTCAGACAACCACACATGTGTGAGAACCACACGAAAACAGGAGACAAAGACTTGGTTTTAAGCATCTCTTCTTTTCTTGCTGCGTTAAATATTACCTGTAGCTAAGAAACGGTGTGTGGCAAGCAGCAGCTGGGGAGAAATCTTCACTTTCAGCTCATTTTCTCCTAGCTTGAAGATAGAGAAATCCTGCTGCTTTCTCTCATGGTGGGACACTCGTCTCTTGGTCCGATTGTCAGCTACGAATCATAAATTAGTAGCATGTTTTAAAAAGAACACAGCCTATGTTGCAGCTTTATCAAGAGGCATGAGTACTTACACAAAGCACTGCAAGAAAAACTGTATAACATTTACATATGTTGCTTCTAAAAGCAGGAGTTTTTTGATGCTTCAGCTGTAGAAGCATTTCTCATGGTAGCAGCAGTGAATCCTGGATTAGATATGAAGTGAAGTGTGTTTGGCATTTAAAGGCCTCTCTGTCAAGAGCTTTTCCAGCCAATTAAAAATGAGCGGATTATGGGGCTTATCACTGAGCCGGGGTCATTTATTTGCACTAATTAATTATGTATCAGAAAGGAGCAGGAAAACTCACGCAGGAGAGGATGGAATCAATAATTTGATTAGAAAATGTAGGGGTTGTGGAGAAGTGGAGGGTCCTATCATGCAAATATCATGAGCTTGAATTTAAGGAACCTCTGAAAGTGACCCATTGTTTCATGAGTGCCTATAAAAGCAGTCTGCATTCCTACATGATTTATTGTATAAACCTGTAATCACGAAAGTGATTGTAACATCTGACCTCAGTGGTCTTCAGGAGCTTCAAGATACGTTTGTAAATATAGTCTATCTTGAACAGCCACTTTTACAAAGCAGAAAGATGTACTCACTGACCACTTTATTTTGTACACCAGTCAATGGCTTGTTTAAGGAAGCAGCAACTTAGCCAATCACAAGTAGATGAAGAGGAACCCACATTCCACTCCTATCTGCTAAGAAAGGTCAACAATGAGTGTCTGTTTCTGCTGCAATTATCTGATGGCATCGCCAGAACTTTATGTAGACACCACAACCTGCCCGAATATTGTTGCTGACCTTGTCCATTTCTTTGTGACCACATCTTCTGATAGTTAGTTTTAGCAAGATGATACACCTCGTCATATGGCATTTTGAATTGGTTTTGTGAGCCAGACAATGAGTCTTCTTTCCTCTGATGGCTTCCACAGTTACCAGATTTCAATCTAATAGTCTATTCAGGACTTGGTGGAGTCGGAGTTTGGCATCACAGGTGTGCAGATAACAAATCTGCAGCAGCTGCAACATGCTGTCTTGCCAACATAGACCAGAAACTTAAAAAGGATTTTGGCACCTTGTTGAATCTAATGCCACTAAGTTTTAAGGCAAACGTGGTCCAGCCTGTTACTAGTGAAGTGTATTTAATAAAAATGCGAGGGGGAATATTTTTCATATGAGAAGTGGGAACAATAAAACAGCACTAATAACATTGTGGTAACTGTGAATCTGAAAGTGTTTTTCTACATACTGTACAGGTCTGTCTCATCCACAATCTCAGACTTGATGATTTCTTCGATCACATCCTCCAGCGTTACAATGCCCATCACTTCGTAGAAAGGGTCCCCCTCGCCTTCGCTGTTCACCCGCTGCACCACGGCCAGGTGAGATTTCCCTGCATTTGTCAAAAAATAAAAAAAAAATTAAAAAACAGCTTCACTTCAGAAAGTGAAAGCAGAGCTGAAAACTGCTCATGCAATGGGGCTGGGGAGGCAACGTCACTGGATTAAAAATAGCTCTCAGTCAACAGCCTCCAACTGGTCAAGATGAAAATCAACACAGACTGTCAAGACAACAAGAGCATGTAAGAAGGGATCTACTTTAGAGGTCGAGTTTTTTAAATAAATTCAGCACCAGGCCAGGGCTTACGTGTTCTCTGACTGGACAGGCGATTGGTCCGGAGACATTTTGGCAGTTTGTAAGACCTCAACCCCCTTATGTAAAACGCTGAGATTACACAAGCCGACTGATGATGCCCGCATCTGTCAAATTAACTGCCTTTGCTGCTGTCACCTCTGTGAACACAATGCATGGGTGCTGTGTGCACTCATGAGCAAACCTCCTACTCCAAACCCCCACTCACAACAAGCCTGCGAGACACAGTGACACAACTAGCCTGCAGCATCCCTGCATCTGCAAACCGAATGTGACAAGAACTCAATGTTGCCACAACCTTTGAACATCACAAGGAGAAAAAAATCAGGACAAATGTCAAAGAGCCAACAATTTTTCATGTTTTTTTTGTTTTAATATGCTGCTGCTTCAATGCAGATATTCAAACTTTGATAAGTTTTTCTTTAAAAAAAAAAAAAAAAGGCAGCTTGGTAACTACTAATGTTACCTAACCAAATTTACAACATTATTTGGACAGATTTCATGAAATAGTCTCCAGCCATACTTAGAAGCTCAAACTGCAGGAGACAGGCTGATTTAGGGGATCGCTGCCAGAGGATAAAATGAATGCTTTAATCCAGTCCAACAAGAGGAAGAAGAAAAAAAAATCAGGTTGTCTGACAGGCAGCCATCATCACACATCAGACTGTGTCTGTGTGAGATTAGCTGAGACAGCAAGGCTGCTCTCGGAGCTCAGGTCAGCGTGTCTGAAGAGCGCAGGTGATGCAGAGGAGGGTTTGTTCTCAGCAGCTGATGTTCCCAGGAACTGCATTACATCACTCACGTGTTACATAATACTCTTGCAGAGCGACACTCTCGGCATGCTCAGACACACACAGACACACATGCCCGGGGTGAAACTGGGTCCTGCGTGAATGTTCTTTTCACAAATGCTTCTGCTCCAGCAGTTTCCCAGACTCCTGCAGACTATTTTTGAAAATCGTCTGTTCTTTTAGGTTGTGCATTTTTTTTAATTAATTTTCTGAAAATTAACACCTATAAAGAAAAGGAGATGCTTCAAAAGGTTTACGGGTGTGCAAATAAAACAACTTACTGAAAAAAATGTACTTTAAACTAAGTTTTGTATATTTTTAAGTTGTATTTGGTCTAATGGAGTTTCAATTGTTTTATGTGTTAATATCATTCATGTTTGAAAAATGTCCTTATAAAAGTAACAGCAATACCACAGAAAAAGTTCAACCGAAAGTAAATAAAATCTAGTGATGATTTAGTTTCCCCACCAGGGGGCTTTTTGTGGGCTCTAGTGTCCCTTATTTGATAGTAAGCTGACAGGAAGAGGGGGGAAGACATGCAGCAAATGTCATCGGGTCCGGGAGTCGAACCCACGACGGCTACGTCGAGGACTCAAGGCCTCCAAATGTGGGTCGCGCTAACCCCTACGCCACCACGGCACGCCCTAGTGATGATTTATGCACTGATGGCTTATTAATAGAAATATGAAATATTAAAAAACACTATATGTGTAAAATGGTCATGTTTCAGATATTTTTTTGTTTAGAAATACATTTGTACATCTCAAATAAAATGTAAAATGCCTTTTCAATAAACTTTTAATTCAATATCCCTTTCAAGAATTAGTTTTTACAGTTGTTTCCACTTTTCTTAATTTGCTGTTTACTTATGTTGGTTAATATATATTTTTGGTGGGAATCCTTCTTGCAAATACATTTTGGAATCCAGTGTCTTTTACTCTTATAAATACCTTTGTGTTTAAATCATACATTTATGTTTTGCTGCTTTTTGTCCGCTTTAAACATTTTTTTTTTTTTTTACTATTTAAGCTTTTAAATGAAATTTTTTTTATTTAACAAATGCTTATTCCAAAAAAAACTGTATAATTTTAAGGAGTTGCTGAGAACTGAGTTATCTGACGCAATATTTCCATATGCGGTGTTTCAGCCCAAATCCATAAGCCTTTTTTGTGTTAGCAGCATCAGGCTTACAAGTTTTAGTGAATCACTTCCCCAAACCCACACTTCACCTGGTTCAAGGTTTCGTCAGCAGAAGTCCAGTTTCTTTTTAAGTAGTTAGGATATGAACTGAACCTGTTTGTAAAGTGCCTTAATATGTCATCTGTTGAATGTTGGTTCTTGAACTGAGTTCAGCTTAAGTTTTTATTATGTAGATATGTTTAAAATTGCAAAACACCTGACATAGAAGTCAAAATCATTTAAAGTTCATTTAACTGTTACAGACACATTACATAAACTATTATTCAGGGCTGGTACAACTAACTCAACTGCATTCACTTGCATTCACCATCAAAAGTTATCCAATCTCAAACTGTAACGTTTATCAGAGAAAATGGAGAGTTTCTGTTTTCTGAGGAACAACCAAACACACCCCCTTGGATATAAAAACCGTCCTTGTCTCATGTCGTATGAGACTGAAACTGAGGAAACAACGAAAAAGGTCAACGTTTCTACAGACATCTATTCATGCTGTTCTCACTTATGCTTTTTTAAATTGCTGATGACATTTTCATTCTCTGCTCAAAGCAACATTCCGACCCCTGCTCAGCAAGACATCCTTACGGCTTCCAGCCAAGCTTCCTGAGCAGCAGGAAGTGTTAATCCTTGAGAGAACAGAGCGAAGCTGGAGAGAAGAAGAGCAAAAGGTTGCAGCTGAATTTTTCATGAAGGATTTTAAAAGCACAGTGGGTTCAAATTTAAGCATATTATGGACATATAAAGGTGAATCTGGACTTTGCCTTCCATAACTCTGACATTCACACAACTTGAATAATCACAGGTCGTATGTCAACCAATGGGTCATCATGTAAATGCTGAGCTGACCTCTTGCCCTTCTAAGTCATCAATCTAAATGTTGAACTCTGTTAAACTAAAACAGACTTAAAGTGTAAGGAAAATGCTTTCATATTGTTTGAACTTTTTTCAAATTACAACCACAAATTTTATTGCATATTATTTGGGTTTTATGTGACAGACAGACCAACATAAAACAGTGCGTCACTACGCGGGAAGTAACATGCATGGTTTTCTAGCTTCCAAATAAAAAGCTGAAGTGTGGAATGAACATGTACTTAGCTCCCATCGATCAACACTTTGTAGAATCACTACAGTTTCCTGCAATTATAGCTTCAAATTCAGCTGAACTGATAAGGCAGATTCTCAATTTTGACTTATATGCATTTACATAGAAGTCTTATAGGTTATGCTTATAGGCCAAAAGGTTCAGTTTTGGTAACATCTTGCCCAGAGATACCACGGACTTCTTGACTTTCTTTTTACATTTTCAGATGACTGATTAAGCGTCTCACAAAGTTTGAGCTTTATGAGACGTTCAAAGCTCAAACTTCTGCATACCTTTGCTCCTGCCCTGCCTGTTGTGTTCCTTGGTCTCCATTAAGCTGTTTATGTTATCCAACAAATATGTAAACCTTTCACAGAACAGGGGGGAAAAAAATCCAGGCATGCCCCATGTTTTCAGATTTTCATTAGAATTTTTTTAGAACCAGGTAGCACTTTTTTTCTACTTCATCATTATTATCTGCCCTGTGTTTATCTTTCACATAAAATCCCAATTAAATATATTGGAGTTAGTGTCTGCAGAGTTCAAAGGGTATCAATTATTTTGCAAGGCGCTTCATATAACAGTTGTGCCTGTAGCTTCTCATCATCTAAATTTGATTTGAAGCTTAAAGTGGAGCGGCATGAACTGTTTTCTCTTAAGCGCTGATTCTAAATGCTCAATTTTATTTTCAAGACTGACTGGAGTCCTAAAACATGTTTGCTTCAAAGTGAACAGATGCTATCACTGTCAGAGGCAGCGTGTCACTATCAGTCAGCATTTTATTTTTTTGGGCAATGGATCTGAGTCACAGAAATACGTTGAAATTATAGGACAGTGAAGTTTACATTTTAGTGAACTCATTTTGGACTGTTGAAAATGTGTTTCTGTTTGCTTTTGTTGCAGGCAAATGTTTCAAATCAGCACATTTTACTACCGTACAAAGGAAATGTGAGTCAAAACAAAGTCCAGTGTGAAAGTCATAGTTTCATTTTTATACAAAATAAAGCGGTGAAAACCTAAATGGGGTCTTTGAGAAAATGCAATCAGTTGTGCCACCCTTGAGGCAACACCTACCATCAAGCATTTAGGTTGTCTATTGTCTGTCAGTGAGTCTATTGTATGACTGGGAAGGAATTTTGCTTCACTTGTCTTTATAGAATTGTTTTAACTCAGCAACATTGGAGGTTTTTTGAGCATGAATGACCTGCATATGGTCATGCAGGTACATCTCAATCAGTTTTATGTCCAAACTTTGCCTAAGGCACTCCAAGAAATATACAAAAGAGAACTTGGGCTTCAGATAACATACTGATGGTTGGAGATTCTCCTTCTGTGTGTTCTTATGGGATTTATTTTCCATGTGGTAAGACATCTGGGTTCTGATCAATCAGCCCAAAACCATCACACTACTACCACCATGTTTGACTTTAGCAATGATGCTTTTTTTTTAGAAGATACTATCTCTGTTTTACACCACTTGTAAAACAGAGAAATGTAATTACCAAAAAGTTCCGCTTCTGTCCTCTTATTCCACTAAATGTTTTCACAAAAGTCTTGTGGATCATCAAGTTTATTTTTGGCAAATTATGAAATGAGTCACCATTTGCACTGGTTTAGGCCATTGCAAGTATCTTGTGGAAACAGTTTTTGTCCAGTTTCTTTCTTATTGTTGAATCATTAATTTTGATTGTTCATTAAAAATAGCTTGTCATTTAATTTTGTTTACTAAGGCTTATTTTTGTCTGATATTAACATTTGTTAGATGATTAAAAAAATTTTAAGTGCAAGCAGAAACAAATTTGGTGGTGGGGGAGGAGGGATACTCTTTACATAGCATTGTAGACGAGTGGAGCTTTTATTGTGAAAAGAGGACCACAAAAATGAGGAAAGCAGCAAGATATGTTTCAGAGGGTTGTTTTGAGAAAATGACTTATATCACTCATCAAATTCTTAAGACAACTCCATTATGGTTCATAGTATTTTCTAACCTCTGGCTGAACCATATCCACATTCTCACATTTCACATATGGCTTTCAGTGTTGTGGGGATCAAAGTGTTTTTCTGGCAGATCCACTTTAAACCAGTGAAATGATGTATACATTTACTTCTGCGGGGAAAATGTATTTTTTAACTGCATGTCACTTCAAAGCACATTTAACTCCTAGGTGGCAGAATGTCTCCCTGAGATTGCTTCAAACCATGTGGCGCCTCATGCACTTAACACTGATTTCTCACTCATAAGTCACGCAAGTCCTAGACATGTCAAAACACAAGACACAGGGGGAGGTTTGCAGAATATTTCCACAGACAAGACCTCTTTCGGGGTTTAAAGTTGGGTTACCTCTCTTGAATTCCTCCAGCATCACGTCCAGCTTGGTGTCACTGAAGACGCAGTGCATGGGATGCTTGTAGAACTGCGTGATTGTTTTCAAGGGAGTGCAATCGTCCGGATCCACGAAGGCCAAGTCTTTCACGAAAAGGATGTCCACAATGTTGGACCTGTCGTTCTCATAGACCGGAATTCGGGTGAAGCCGCTCTGCATCACGTCGGACATGGTGCAAAAGTCCAGGACCGCGTCTGATGATAGCATGTAGCAGTCTGTCAGAGGGGTCAAGACATCCTCCACGGTTTTGGTTCTCAGCTCCAGGGCTCCCTGGATGATGTTCAGCTCCTCCTTGACCAGATCATGATATGGATCCGTGACGCGCAGCATGGCCACCAGCTTTTCCCTGGTGTAAAAACTGCTGATTTCCTGGTGCAGCATGATGTCCAGGATCTTGGACACCGGGTATGCAATGGGGAAGAAAATTAGCATCAGCAAACGGGTGGCGCACAGAGTCTTGGAGGCGATGGCGAGGCTGTGCCTGGACGCAACGGAGTGAGGTAATATTTCTCCGATAAAGAAGATCCCCAAAGTGCAGGAGGTAGTCGAAAGTGCGGTCATTCCCAAAATCTGGCACATCCACACCACAAAACACGTATTTGTCAGGACGTTGCCCAGCACCACTGTGCAGAGGATGTAGTTCCCATGTTTACGCACGGATTCTATTTTCCGTGCGTATTTCTGCTCCTTTTCTGTGCCGCTGTTCTGCAGGACCCGCAGCTCCACGGGATCAAGAGCCAACATGCTGATGTTCAGCCCGCTGCACAGGGCAGATAGAGCTAATAAAAGCAGCGAGACCCCCGCTTTGAGCCAAACATCTGGCTCTGGAGGTCTCTCCACCACAGCCAGCCAGAAGTCTTTGGTCCTGAAGTGCTTCCATTTCACTCCGTCAAACGCACACATGGAGTAGTATTTGATCACCTCGTCTTTGCGCAAGTCTTTGGCCAGCAACTCAAGCAGAACAGAGTTGTGACTTGAGGTGGACCTGAAGGAGCCCAGCAGTTCAATGTCGGAGCTCCGGGAGCTCTCCTCCTCACACGGGTCTCCCTTGGAGCGGAGTCCCCTCTCCGCATCCTTGCTGCCGCCGCTCGGCTCCTCTATAAAGGCGATCCACGGAGCTGCAGGTGCGGCGTCAGGTCTCCCGCTGATGTTCGCGCTGTTAGGATGCTCGGAGTAGTAAACCCTCAGCATAAAGCGAGCCCCCTCGGTCGCCCTCAAAATCCCGTCCTGCACGGACAGATCCCCGCTCTGAGTGTCTTCGGGGCGAACGCCGAGCAGCGCCACCGCCGGGGCTGGCAGAGAAGAGAGGGTCACGGTGAGAAAGATGAGGGAGAGCCGGCGCGGATGCAGGATGCAGCAGAGAGCATCCGCAGCATCCACAGCCATGGTGCTGAATGAACTGAAGGACGTGGGAGAAGTAGGTCACGTGGTGTGCGGATGGGATGGATGGAGCAGCTGGTATGTTGCAGAGGGAGACAGAAGGGGGGGGATTCAGAGAGGGGAGGGAGGGGAAGCTGAAATAAAAATGACCAATTCTGACGTATGCTCGACTTGCTTTCTGCCGCTTTTCCAAAAATAGAAAGGGAGAAGCCCCGACTTAAATAATGAACGTGATTCAGCACCTAGCCTGAAATTGGGCTGGGCTGCCGAACAAAAAAATTATTGGCGCAGAATTTTAAGCAAGAATGCAAAGGCAAAAAAAAAAAAAATGAAAATAAAAATAAAAAATGTTGCAGCCACAAAGGATGTGTATTTAAAAATGCGATCTTACGCTTTAAACTATGCTGCAACCACTAGATGGCAGTATTTCTCCTTGTTTAGATTTGAGCCGCTATTCCAGAACACTGGATAAGATTTACTTAGTAGAGTTCAAGTTCAAACTCGAGACATGTTTGATTTAAATCCAGTGCTTTATGTGCCTGACATAAATCACTGTTTTAAATGCAGAAAGTTTGCTCGTAACGAATAAGGTCGAAGAAGGAAGAAGCATTCATTTTGTATCCTGTAAGTTGATTACATTGTCATAATTTTTTATAATTACTGTTTTATTAGATGGCGAGCAGAAGAAGCGCAAATGTCAGGATCATAATTATTGATCTCTAAGTTTAAGAAGAGTACCAAACATACCAGTTTAAACCTATAAAAAAAATAGCAGTTGTTATTCTTAGCAATTATTCAGTTAGATGCTGGCTTTATGTCGAACATGTTCAGACAGTACGTTTCAGTTGATGTATGGCTATATAAATGTAGCATATCCAAGAAGCAGTAAAAATAAATAAATAAAACATCTTAGCTTTTTATTAAAGCCAACCCATTCTCCTCTACATCAAAACTGATCTGTTCTCTTCCTGCTTCTACTTCAACTCAAACCACGTATTTGCAGCTCTATTTTCAAATATGCCAATGGACACAGTCATGAAAATACACTCAATTAGATCACAGAAATCAACTGGAGACGAAAACTACTTCAATATTCTCCTGTCTGCACTGTAAGAAAATCAAAACCATGTTTAAAATTAGATGATTTTTGGACTGGCTCTTGTTAGGAAGAGACTTTATCTCTGTAAGAATACAGGGAAACAAAATCTTGTGGTTTGCACGGAACCAGCGTCGTTTAATATAAATATTATTGAGGTAGCATTGGTGAGATTTGTTACTGTAACTCATATGTCAATTTTATTATTTCTGAGTTTTAAAAAAAATCCGTGTAAGGATTGTCTACTTACTTATTTATTTATTTATTTATTTTCCGTTCATATTTCAGCTATAGTGATGAACAGAAATGAAGTTTTAAGCCTCTTGAGCTCCGCGGAGCAACAAACAAAAGGTGTCCTTTAAAGCTCCATGTCCTCCTAATCGGCTTCTTATCATGATCTAGATATTTTGGGTGCATTTATTTATTGAATCTGGATTTCGAAGAGAGGAAGAAATGAGTGTCGCTTGAGATTAATCGTTAGATCACGAAACATAAGGCAGGGCATGCTGACACCGGACTGCACCGCAAGTCCGCCCGGCTGTAATGTTTTTGACAACTTGTTCATGGCCAAAAAAAAAAAAAAAAAAAGGGGGGAAATGGACGGACCGGTCTGCACAGGAAATAGACCTCACCAAAGAAATAAAGAAAGAAAGGAAAGAAAAAAACGGGAGGGGAAAAAACCTGTAAAAACTCCGGACCATGAGGGCTGTTCGTGGAAATAGTAGTAAAAAAAAACCTGCACATTTTCCGTGTGAACGTCCTGTATGTCCTTCATAATTACCAGAGGAGATACATCCATCACCGAGCTTATGCAAAAATGTCATACAGCAAATTTATATAAAAAGCCTTTGCTTTATATGTAGTAATAAATGCGCACGTGTATCTTACGGTGTAAAACAACAGAAATTAAATGAAAGCAAGATTCCGGGGAAGAAATTAGGTCGACTTTCTTTCTTTCTTTCTTTTTTCCCCCCCTTCTTCTTTTTGCGCTTGCACAATAATTTTGTATCAGCTTATTGCAACAATTTGGAGTGCCGTGGTAGAAATATCCCATAACTTTCTCTATCGGGATTATTCCATTATTGTTTATTCCACAGGATGAATGAATTCAGTCAATGAGAACAGAAGAAGCCCAGCCTCTTTGATCTGTCATTCTCCCAGGTTCCCTAAGCAGAAACCAATCTAAGAAAAGGGAATCCATCTCGAAGAATAAGATTGTGGAGAATATAAATGCCCCCTGATGCCCTCGAGCACAACCTTTCTTTTACCAGCAGCCACTTGAAGGCAGATTTAAAACCTTGTAAAGGGTCGAACAGATAAGAGCTTTCTGTTGATAATGGGTTTTGAAAGCTGACAGTTGAAACTGGGTTGATAAATAAGCAGCTCCTGGAAAGCTTCCACCGACTGGTCTTTGGTTTTTCTGCAGATTCGTTATTATGAGTCTCAGCTCAGGCCGATTAGATGAAAATAACATTTATTTTTTTCTGGGTCGCAGTTATGTTGTTATTTCATACGACAGAAATAGATTACTTGCGCCTGGATGAGATGCTTGACGACTTGAATAAATTTTTACAAAAACTCATTCTGCTTTTTTTTTTTTTAAATTAATTAATTAAATAAATATCTACAGGACTTTACAGGTAAAATACCTTCGTTTAAAGAGCTAAAGTGTGGACTTGGGGTTTCAAAAAAAGGCCTGATGTGCTGAATGTTGCCCATCCTTCGTCTCATCTTTGACAGTCACGATCTCAAACGACACGAGGTTGCTGTCCGTGTTAGAATCTGTGCGCTGTTGAGAAACATTTTTGGTGTTTTTTTCCTCCTCACCTCATGCAAAATCTAAACTACGTCAAGACGCAAACTCTCACAGTTTTGTTGTTTTTATTATTATTTTTAGTTCCTTTCCAATGTTTTTGTGGAGAGCCAATTGCTCATGTTTCCATCTCCAAAATATGATCCCAAAAATATGCGGTCAGTTTCAGCTCAGTGCTTTTGCAAAACTACTTGGAACTCTTCAGTCAACATGAAGTATGTTACTGATCTGCGTTTCTTCTTTTGTAAAAGGAGATTCCTGTGGGTATTGAAAGTTATTTTTAACGTCTCATTCGAAATGTGCAAAGACTACACCAGTTCTTAGAATATATATAACTTCACATCTCAGATATATGTATATATGAGAAGTGAAGAGATCATTAGCCGATTTCAACGCGACTAATTCTGAGTTTGGGTTCATTTGCGCAACAAGTCATTTCGCACATGTTCTAGCAACTTTTTAAAATGTATCTATACTGAAAGGTTACGCGTCTATATTAATAAACTTCGCAGATTACTTTATTTTGGAGGCAGAAATTATTTTAACTTACATTAATAGCGATGAGGTTGCGCGTTGATTTATGATTAAGCCTGAGTGACATGAAAATGTCAGATTTAGGTTTATTAAAGCCTAAATAAGCGTGCAGGTCAGAACATCTACCGTCATTGCCCCAGTTTAACCCATACAGAATAAATGAATGTATCCTGTTCGACAAATTGTTCATAATTTAAATAAAACTTTGTTTAATTCCGAAAACTACATTCTAATTTAGGGCGGTTTTGGAAAAATCTAAGTTTCTTTATTTTATAAGGAAGTACCAATGTGTAGTCAGTAGGAAAGCGCTGATATACAGTCAATATGTAGAAAATAATGCGTCTTTTATTCCCACTTGTACCTCTCCTGAGGTTAGGAAACTAAAAACTTCTTTTTTAGTCTTATACTTCAGAGAACCAAGAGGGGCGGTGCTGCTGCTTCTCCTCCTCCCAGTTTTCAGCTCCCACAACCGGGAAGGCTGGCTCGGGGCGTGCGCTCTTGCTGGCAGCTCCCAAAAATACGCAGAGGGGCGGGGGGCAGAAGGGGTGAGAACACCAGGCAGGAAGACTGATTCAGATCGATGAGACCGAAGTAAAGAACCGCCGTCGCACTTTGTGGCTTAAAACTGTTATTTTTCGTTCAGTCTTTAAGCCACGTTACGCATACTGATCCCCTCTCTCTGACACCGAGAAGATGCCCAAGGGTTCACCCTGTGCGTCCCCCTGGTCCTCCCTGTGGCTGACATCTTTTGTTATTTTGGTGGTGCAGTCGGTAATCTCTTCCTCGTACTCTTCCTCCTCCACGTATCAGAGAAACGCAGCTGGCGGGAAGCGGCCAGGTTTCTTGGGGAGGACGCTGGTTCTCCTGGATGTCAACACCCGCAGTCCGATCAGAATCCTCAACGACAACTTCTTATCGCTGCAGTTGGACCCCGCGATCATCAGAGACGGCTGGCTGGACTTTCTGAGGTAGATCATTCTCCATCAGTACTAACCGATATGACTGACTGCCTCTGAAATGTAGAATACACTTCTGAAATACTTGTTGTTTTTTTCTTTTTTTGTTGTATTTTTGTATGTTTATTGCGAAGGGAGCCACGTTGTCTCAAATGTCATGGAGTGATCAGGCACGTTTTCTCTCTCTTTTTTTTTTTAAAGTGGATTCACACCTATAATACATAATAGAGCTGCGGAGCGGATGATTATAGGCCTACTTACAATTAAAACCATATATATCTACGTATATATGGAAAATGCTATGTACTACAGTAGCACCAAATTATGTATCTCTTGCTGTAAAAAAAGGGAAAAAAATAACACACACACACACACACACACACACACACATATATATATATGTTTAATTTACACGTGAAGCAGGAATTCTGACTTGGTAAATTCAATTCATTCAATTGTGTCGATGTGCCATTTTCTGAGTAAGGAGGTTTTACCCACGCACTTTGTACTAGGTTCGAAATTAAGCTCACAGAGGCAACCTACTTAACTAAAGAGTGAAGTATATATATATATATATATAAATATATAAATATATAGTATAATTTATTTTTAAATTTTTTCCCCTTTATCCTTGTGAGAAAAACGAGTGAGGAGTTTTCTCTTATTATTTTGAGTTGCTGGCTTCAAATATTCGCAGCATAATTTGTATATTGTTCTATCATTTCACACAACCACGCTTATAGCTGCTGTCCCTATTGTGGGAACTAGATCTACAGCTTGATTTAGGTTGAGTAAAACCTTTAGGCAGAAGTGCTATAAGATTCGGAAGTATATATCTTAAAATTCCGTGACCTAGAAATAAAATAAGCGTTCTTATTATTTTTCGCTGCACCCGCCGTTTCCCCCTCGAAACTGTTCTTGAATTTTAAGGGACAATTAAAGCGTCAGTGGGTTAGTCTGTGCTTTAAAACAAAACCAGAATAAAGGAGAATAAAACATATTAAGTCTAATCTTAGATTTGGCCTCTGCGTGTTTCTGTCCTTCCTGCCTCAGGTTTACGATCCTCTGCGCCGCCAAGTAACTTGAATTCCACATGGAGGATGGTGTCATCTTCTACTTACTAGTCTACAAGAAAGAGTTAAAAAGTTTTGTGGCACGCAATACAAAAGACCTATGGTGACGTAAAGTTGCCATCAAAGTCACAAAGCTTATTTTTCCCACGCCTGTTTAATTTTTATGTCATTGTTTTGTTGGAAAAAGAAAATGATTTTTAAAAAAAAAATACCATCCTGATATTTTTCTGCTTCTCTTCTCTACTTTGCCGTAATGGAAAACTGTACTATGAATACTGTCTACCGAAACTTGTGACAAACTTCTTCTCCATTAAGTTTTTTTAAATTTTATAAAAAAAAAATTAAATTTAGTCCTTTTGTTTTTCCTCTTGTGTCTCCGTAGCTCCAGGCGGCTCGTGACCCTGGCGCGCGGCCTGTCGCCTGCCTTTCTGCGCTTCGGCGGAAAACGAACCGACTTCCTGCAGTTCAACAACCAGAAGAATCTCGCCAAGTTCAGGGGCCCTGGTCCAGACTACTACCTGAAGAATTACGAGGACGGTAATTGGACGCGGCGTTTCTCTTTTCGCGTTAGTCTGACGTTATGTTTGTGTCAGGGGAAAAAAAGACATGGCGTCGCCGTCTCTTGTGTCTTGTCTCACACTTTGTTCTGGTAAAAATACATTTCAGAACGAACAGCATAATATTTACTTTACCCCCCACTGATAGCTGACCTGGCATTTATAGTAAATATAGCTTTATATACCTAGGTGCCCGTTTGGCTGAGACACGTCACTTCAAACGAATGTAAAAGAGGAAAAAAGAAAGAAAGAAAAAAAAAAACTAGACCGTGATGGATGGATTTATTCCCATTCACGCTCACTCCTTGATTAAATTAATGCTAGTGCAACAGTCCTTGAACGAGCTCTTGTGAGCCAAGCATAATTCAAATTTTATGTAAGAAAATAAAATACCTACATTGTGCGGGCAACGTATTAAAAGTTTTAAAACTGCGCCTATTAGTTTTGAAAATTGCATTGGATAATTTGGAGCTGGTTTCCAAAGCTACAGTCGGGACTTAGCTCTGGGTTGTGAAACAGCAAAGGGACTTTTACAAATATCGTAAATATCCTATTTTTGCTTTATTTTGTAACAAAAATGACAAATAAATATAAAGTGTGCCATGGTTATTTAAGATGTTTGTGTTTTGCCTCTCATTTTGAAGTTGGAAATAATTGCTAAAATCCATTGTAGCTGCCCTTTAAAAACATAATTATAAAACCAGCAATAATACAATTAAAGCTGTGCTAGAGATGTGCTTCCTTAGAGTTTGATTGCTTTAAATTGCATTAAAAGTGACCTTTGGTGTTTTTGACTTATTAGTTTATTTGGTCACTGGGTACATAAATTTGCAAATTCCTCTTACTTACTGAATAAAGCTGGAAAATTGTTGTAAGGTTGTTTTTTTTTAATAACAGTTCAAGATTTGAATATCAACTTCCCACTAGGGGTGCAGCTTTCTTAGCAATGTTTTTATTCTTGAACGAGCAAAAGTTTGGTTCACGAGTTTCTGTGGGTCAGAAGCAGAAATATTTGTGAATCGCTATTCTACAACATTTGTCACTTTTGAACAGTATCACCAAATAATAAGTTTACAAAGGAATTAAGCTAATTAAGTAAATCTTTACACAATGCTAACATTTCATTTTTAACAAAAACTTATTAAACTCAAAAGAAAAAGAGCATAAACTTATTAAACTCAACAGAAAAAGAGCATATATGTCTTAATTCTGTTTTTTTGTGTGTGTGTGTGTGTGTGTGTGGCAGATATAGTTCGCAGTGACATTGCACTGGACAAACAGAAAGGCTGCAAACTCGCCCACCATCCTGACATCATGCTGGAGCTGCAGAGAGAGAAGGCTGCCACCACACAGCTTGTCCTACTGAAAGAGCAGCTGTCCAACATCTACAGCAACATTACAATAACAGGTAGGAGATCAAGCACACAAACTCCCCTGTGTTTTGGACACCTACTCTTATGGCAACATCTCCTGGATTCTGTGGGTCATGCTTTAGCACTCACATGATGTCTAAGGTATGCAAGAGTAAACCTTCAGCTTTTAGAATGACAAATGCAATTTCTGAAACAGGAATGTGGGGACGGTTGAGGTGCTGTTGCAGAGGCTTGTATACAGTGCATTGACATATTCACTTGTAACACTTAACGCAGTCTGCTGAAGAAATTGTGGGAGCCCTGATTTTGGGTGGGCTGCATACCATTTAATGTGATTTAGACACATTCCAGCAGGGAACTATAGAAAATGATTTATAGTTATAAGTATTTATTTGTAGTCTTTAGACATTTAGGCAGTTTTTGTGTAGGCTATGTGGACCTTATAATTTCAAAATAAAATTTCACTGATTGATAAGTATTTAATACTATGCAGCTGAATAAAAATCAGACCGGTATGCTAAAGTTGTCTTCTCTGTTGCACTCTTGCTTCTTATCCTCCCTACCATCTTGAAAAGTCATGAGTGGGAGATTTTTTTTTTTTTTTGTTTAGGCAGGATTTTTATTTCAAAACAGAAACCCACCCTGAGATTGAGTCCCAAAAGCCAAAGAGCCGTAGAAAAATATTTTTGAACTTTGGAAATGACTGGCAACTGTGTGTTAGAGAATATATTAATTTAGTTCTGTATTAGAGCCAAAATCCTTTCTGCAAAACCCCACTTTGCCACGGATCCAGCGCCATATGAAATATTTGGCCATGTGTTTTAAAAAGGAATTGATCAATTACAGAAAATAAACCTTCTAACTCAACCTCAAGCGAACCAAGTTGTCAGACACATTTTTGGTCAGTACAAGCACAGAACCGGTGGCCTCGCATCAGTTCGCCTGTGCTGTATTTGTCATGCACTCTGATGGTTCTGCTGTTCTGGGGCAAAATGGCCTTCTGTGTGTTGCTCCAAGAATGATAAGGGGAGATATTCGGAACATAGATCAGATGTGTGTTTTTAAATAGTCTCAAGTGCACCAATCAAAACATGGCCAGGTAGTATTCATCAAAGTAGGCAAAGACAGTAAGAATTCAGACCTGCTTTAAACAAAAGTCTTCTCACAAGTTTAGCTCAGGAGTCAAACTGTGGTGCATTTATTCTTTAGTGCTACTAAACTGTTGACGCAAACTTTGATATTCTGGTCTTTGATTCTGTCACAACCTACCTTGAGACATAATGTTCCCAGCAAATTCAGATGTTTTATACTTTTTGCAAATTAAATATTTTTATCAAGAGACATTGCACTAGGAGTGACAATGTACGTGTGATCTTCTTTAAAGACATGGCAGTTGGTCTGGTTAGTTTCTTTAGTGCAGGTTATTAATTTTTGCCCTTATTTTTGCTAGATAATATTTGCATAGAGCTGCAAAAGCTTTCAAAAAAGCTTGCTTATCAGTTTTTAAAATTGCAGACTCTGGAGTGAACAACAAATATATTCTTTGTACCATTTCTGACATGCTGTTGTGGAAACCCTTTGCACATATTGCATAACTGAACTACTAAAATAGTACTACATTCTTTGTCATTTTTTTAGCTGAGCATTTTAAAGAGCCACCCCAGAGTGCCTGAAAAACCACATGTGGCCCTGAAGCTGAAGTTACAGACAATAAAGCTATTAAAATTAACTAAAAAAAATAAAAATTATGTTACAACGGTCAAATAGATCTGGGTGACAATAACTTTGCTTTGAACATAGAAGTATTGACAAAAATAAAAAAATGCATTCATGTTTTATTTACACTTTGGACAGTTTCTTAACTTTGGATAGTCATGAAAAACTCCTAGCATTCTTAGTCTCTAAATGCTTGACCTAAAATAATATACTCTGATGCATTTTTTTAAAGGAATGAAACAAATTATGATTTTATGCATAAACTTGAATAACCTTGCGCAATGTGGTATTCCTTCATCTTGTGTTGGATGCAACACTGCAATCAAAAAACCGACAGCGTTTTTTTTAAGCTGCAATTTCTCCTTTTACCTTGTTACCAGTATTTGAAGTTTCCTTAAACTGCTGCCACTGTAGCCGATAATCTGTTTACTCAGCAAGATAGCCAGAATATCACACAACTTCATGTCTGAAGTAGTTTAACAATTGTCTGTTGTTCACTCAAGAGCATCATTTTAGTTTATCCAACAAGCCGATAAACAAGTTCTTGCTAATATTCCCATTAAGCTCTTTTAGCATAATGTCCTCTTAACCTCAAATATTTCTTATTTCTTAAATAAAGCATTTCTAATAAAAAAATCTGATTGCAATTTATCTGTGATTTTTTAAAATTTGCTTGTAAAAACGCTAGAAAGTATAATCTTTTTTACATATATCTTTCCTGTTTATTTTGATAGAAATATTGTCACTGTATTGATATTACATAGAATTGTTGACTCGCTCTCTGCACGCTTCAACTGGTATTTTTGCAATTTATCTTAGGTGATGAGTTCCACATCTTTGGGATTGAAAGACCTCCTAGCCATAACCATAATCTTTAGCTCCTTCCACAGACTTGCATTCAAGTCGAGACTCTGGCTGCTCCAATCCAAGGTGTTGAAATGACTTCCAGTAAGAAGAAACATGTTGGTAAAACTAAAAGAGATACTTCAGACCTAAATCAGCCAGTGGTATGAATAATTATGGACTTTACTATATGCTGCAGGAAACCTTTGTTGCCGACTTCAGTTTTGATGCATAATTATTTTCTATGAAATTTTTATTTTGAATATGTAAACAGCAAATGTCCTAAAAAGAAATAATAATAATAATAATAATAATAATAATAATAAAAAAATTAAAACAATAATAATTAAAAACAAAAATAATTAAACATAAAATTAGAACTTATTCAGTTCAAAAAGGAACAGGAAGAAGCCTATATAGTTCCTTGTCTTTGTTGTTCTCACATTCTCTTAATATCAATAACTTAACTAACATGTCCATATTTCCCATATGCTTATGTTTTCTTTACCGAACAGCTGGGTGGAAACCAAGTCGTCTCAGTGATACTAAAGAACAAAAACATAAATAATTTGTGGATTATTGAAATATGCAAACTTTTTTGAAGCTCGTTATGGGTTCAGTAATTAGTTTAAAGCCTAAATCTAAAAGCAATAAAAATTTTACTCGTTTTGGACGAGGGTTAGGGTTAATTTCGACCAAATTATATTATGAAATATAATTTGGAAATATTGTTTCATTATGTATGAAATGAATCCTAGCTAAATGTTATTTTCGCCATGTGCTTTGACGCTTTTTTTGCCATATTTTTCTGATGCATTAAGACCCGATGGGGGATTTTGTATTCCTAATGCTAAACACTTGCATTGATGGTTCAAATTAGGAGGTATGGGGTGATGATGAGAGATAGAAATGTGCATCATGCTGCTTTTGAGTCGCTGCCATGGTTATGGAAAGGCTGTTTGGTGTAACTGGGGAAAATAAGGCAAAGCCAAAATTATTCTATTTAGAAGATTTCATTTGTGGTTTTGAAATTTCCTTGCCTTTTAAGTTCAGCATTGCTGGGAAATGCTAGTCAGAGGAATGGAGAACAAGTTGAATGATGTCTGTAATGGTGCAGCTGCTGTTTTCCTTTCATGGTGCGAAATGTCTCTGGTGGACTGTAACATATTGTGTTAAAGGGAATTCGGTCAGCAGTAGAGGCGGCGATGACACTGAAAAAGTATTAAAAGTGTGCACATGCTTGAGTAATCACCTCACTATTATTCCGAGTTGAATTGAAAGAATGTTATGTAAACTGGAATCTGCGTAAAGGCTTGTCATCTCTTTGGTTCGGGAAGAAGCAGGGGTCTGGAGGCACTAGGGATGTTTTTGAAAATGGTCTGGTATCAATTAGTCAAGATTTTGAGTGCATATGTGTGTGTGTGTGTGTGTGTATGTGTATGCATGAGGGCAGGTGGTGCTTAAAGGACCTTTAACAGTCTTGCTCCATCCTTTTTCACTCACCACTGTCTGCCCCCTGACCTCAGCTTGTTAGAGTCATCAGTAATGGGGCCACTATGAGTTAACGTGCGCACACATTCAGCAGGGGAATTGAGTTCAAAATTACCATAACCTCAGACAAGGTCACGGTCAGCATCTTTTTAAGTCTTTCTGCTTAAACACGTCCCTCCTTTGAATTAGTTCCTTCATTTTTTGATTTATTTTATTTTATTTTTTTTCAATTGATTTTGCATTACTTACCTTCCATCTGTACTTATTCCATATACTTATTTCTTTCCTATCACTGCTGTTTAGATTTAGAGAGTAAATGCTTAGCTCAAAGAATTAGGTCTAAGATTCAGTTTGAGATCTTAATATCGTTGTGGTTGATGTAGATTCAGAGTTTAAACAGAAGTTGTATGCAGGGTTTTTTTTTATGACAAAGTATGACAAGTTATGGAATAAACTTACAGTCTATTAGATTTGTGCACAAAATTCAGTCTGGAAAAAACTGCCTTTCTGCTGATATATTATGTAAACCTTCACCATACACAGGGACATCACTAATAAAGAGAAAAATAACAGTGAAGATTTTTTTTTAAGTTTGTCATTGTAACCCTGTCCTAGATTAAGTTATTAAGGAAGTGGAACAAAAACATTTCAAAGGAGGAGATGCGAAACTGAGTATGAATATATGGGATGCATGCAGAAAGCACATAGGAAAATATTCAACTTCCATATCTTAATTCACATGTTTTGAAAATATAGTAGCTCTTTAAATTTCTCTCTGCCAGTGTGTTTCTCTCTGAAATAATTATTTCAATTATTTGAAATAATTGATAAATAGCTGCAACATCAGGCTTAGTGTGACTGACAAAGTATAAAACTGTTTCTTGGGTTTATAATGTAATTAAATAAATTGCTTTAACTAAATTGGTTGTGTACTTTGGATTGAGGTAAAACAATATTTTAAAAAAGGAAAATCTTTTTTGTGCAGATTCATTGGAAAACTGGTGGATCCTTGGGGCTAAATTAGCTTACTCTGGACTGCTGTTGTGCTTGTTCTACAAATGACAGAGCACATATAAGGTAATTAAACAAAGTCGACATAGGAAAACCTATCCAGCATATTCATCACAAACCTCTGAGGTTTTTAGTCTTAAATCAAACTAGAAACCCAATTCAATCTGGAAACAACTCTGTCAGACTGATGAGGGTGAAACAAAACCTTTTGGCTTCAATGAACAATGAAAAATTGTGAAGGAAAATAAATCCCCTGAATTTCATCAAGATCTCTGGCTCATCTGTGTATGTGTAGCTCTAAAACAAGCGTTCTGGGGTTGTATTTTAGCCAGAATGCTGAAAAATGTTTCCCTGTTAGCCAGAAGATTAAATTCAGTTTATTACTCCTAAAACTTTCTTAACTGCAAAATGATCCTGAGTAGATCTCCAAATTAACGATAAGAATACTCTGCAGACCAAAACGTGATTAAAATAAAGTGGATAAATCTCTAAAGAACATTTCATCCCAGACAGCCTGAGCATGTAACATATCAAGAAGTAGTAAAGAGACTTACCAGAAAGGTGAATGTTCTCATTAAAGTTTAACTTCCTGTCTTTATCACAGATTTTCAAATCCTACAGGATGAATGGGAGCCAGATAGAAAAGTTAAGATGAGAAATGCTTGATTTACATGTGGGACACACTCACACATTTTGCTCAATATTAATTACATGACTAAATTGCAAAAATTATAAAAACTGAAATCTTGTTTGGTTTCCACTTCATTGGTTTTGCTTATAAAGTTAGATGTTAAGACACCTATTTAATTAACTAATTTATTCATTTACTTGCTTGGATTGCTCTTTAAATTACAATTTTGGTCTTATCTGTGTAAATATTTGTAAAGCAAACAATCAAATAAGGTTTTGTTTTAATAATAACAAAACCCTAACTTTTACAGAGAAACTTGTCACTTTTAATAAGTAGTATTTTACAAAGGTAACTATGTCACCAGGTTGCTTTTTGGTCATTTTGTAAATAGGTCTCTCAAAACGAA
Organism: Brachyrhaphis roseni; assembly: GCA_903066815.1. NCBI lineage: Eukaryota > Metazoa > Chordata > Actinopteri > Cyprinodontiformes > Poeciliidae > Brachyrhaphis > Brachyrhaphis roseni. Next base: position 55,194 of record CAEFZY010078198.1, read on the forward strand.
AGTACAATTCGGCACTAAATATGTTGCCTTAAGCCTGACATCCTTTAGCCTCTCTTCCCTCTCTATTCTTTAGGCTGATCTCATATGAGAAGTATCATGTGACAGGGAAGTTTACATCTTGCAAACCCAGCTAAGACTAAATTAGACACCAATATCTGAGCCCTCGCTGCTTGAAATGACACAGAGGTGCAGTACTTATATCCTTTGTATCTTTGGAGTCTATGCACATTTAACATTGGGATACCATTTCTTTCCAGAGGAAGTGGTTCAATGGTCTTTTGGACATTTCCAAAGTATTTTCCACATGCCCCAGTAAGCTGTTCACAGGATAAAATTAGTATCTGTAATGTTATTTTTTATACAAATTTTTATTTGGGTTTTGATCAATGAAGCATTTAGTTAAAATAAAACAGGGCTGCAACTAAGATTCATTTTAGCTATCAATAAATAGTATTTTCTTCATTGATTATTCTGACAATTAATCATACAAAACATTTACACATTACAGATTCTTCATTTCAATCTTTTTATGCAATATTAGAAATACAGTAAATGGTAAAAATAAGCAAATAATTAAATTTCTTTTTATATTATTAAAATAAATATTGTGTTGCCTAAACTACAACAACATAGCAATGCTTTAGTGTACACTTGCTCCTTTGTAGTACTTCTGTCTTTCTTTGGCATCTAATTTAAGAAACTGTGTTGTAAAACTTCTGTGGTTTTTAAACCATAACTTCTTAAAACCTTGATATACTTGTCTGATACATGACACCTGTTCATAGACATTCAAATATTGTTTGTTGGGTAGATAACAATCTTACTTATGCTACTCTACAGCAATGAGATTAATACATTTGAAGCAAAAATTTATCAGAAAAAGCCATTCCTTTTGTAACATAGCGACAAAGAGCATTGAAGTGAAGTTCTTTCCCTGACAAAAAAAGTACCAGGCACCAGAAAGAATATACAGGAAAGAAGAAGGTGGGAAATCTGTAGAGACAAACATTAGAAGCATCCACAAAGGAGCAAATTCACTAAACATCTGGGAAGGGCTTGAAAATGTTTTCATCAAACAAACTGGCACAGCCATCCACAGATTGCTTCTAGTTACAGCTTTCTGTTTGTACTCACTTCAAAACGAAACATATTTTCTTTCAGCTAAGAGAAACACACTCTGTCTTTCCTATTAGTTCTGCTATGTGATTCCTTTCTCCCTTTTCTAGTATCCTGTTAAAATCTCTTTTAAACCCTCTCGAGGCAGATGTTGCAGATTTGCAACAGCTAAATGCTGTTGAAATGCTGTTTAAATTTCTCTCTCAAAAAAGTCTGAATTGTATATTACTACCCCATATGATCATTTTCTCCAAATATCAGATTTTTCCTGCAGCTACAACTTAATTTGAGCCTGAGAGGGTTAAGGTCTGAAATGGTTCTTTGGTGTCTTTCTCTATTTAAAATGACTTTGTGACTTTGCAAACACAAGGTGTGAATTTGGACAGAGTGTTTTTGCTTGCAGCTGCCGTAGCCCCTGTTATATCTCCTGGTTATTGCTTAACACAAATATATACGACTTTCTCCCAAGTTTTACACCATAATAGCACACAAAGTCTCTTTCTGCGTGTCAGCAGGCAAATGAGAATGATGATCTCTGATTTTTTATCATCTATAAGAATACTGTCGGTTTTGAGCTCCTAATGTGGAATATTGACACACCGTGGCGGCATGAGGAACATTAAAGATTGTGTGTAGGTCTTCACTGCAATTCCCTTTGTTTTGTATTTGAAGAAGATAATCTGGAGTTCTGCTGTGCTGTTTAGCTAGCAACTGAGGCGTGTCACAAATGCAGTGTTCTTATACAGAAACATTAATCTTTGGAGCATTATCAAATAAAGAGAATGATCAAAATCAGATGTTCCAGACAGTGACCTGGTAACCAGCAAAGGGGTAACATCATTTTACAGAGCAGCTGCAATGTTCCAACAATGATTCTCCTAAAGCTGTGGTTCCCAAGTTTTCAAGCTTCTGACCCACTAAATAAAATGCAAGACACTTAGGACCACTAGTCTTGATTGAGCATGCAGGTACTTTTACTGAGTTGCTTAAAAAGTGGTCCAATAAGAACACAATTGGCATCAACAGTCAGTATACAGACCAACATTTTGTTCTTACTTATTTTTAATATTTGATTATTATTTTATTTATTATCTTTTACAGTTGTTTATCAAATGCATGTCCTTTTCATTGTCATTTTGCTTTAGTATTTAGGTTAATTTCTGAAGAGAATCTCAAAATGCAAGACTGTGATTTCATCAAATCACAAGATTTGTGACCCTAAGTGTGTTCTCTAACCAAACTTTGGGAACTACCACTCTAAAGTAAAAACTGTTTGACCCAAATATATATGACTACAAAAATTTGCATAGGAATGAGTTTGCCAATTTACTAGGCTAACATTAGCTTGCCATTCTCTGTTTTGATATGAATTTGATAAGTTGAGGTTTTGCTAACTTTATCAGTAAACTTTACTCCTTCATTACAACACAGGGACCATAATTTAGTATGGATATAAAGTCACCATAAGTCTGTGTAAAGCTGCAACTTTAGTAAATTTTAAATGAATTTCAATATTGCAAACGTCTCTCACAGAGGGAAAACAAGAGATAAGGAGAAGTTGGCATTAAACTTTTGCTTTCTATTTTTAAGTTTTGTGATTTTCTCCATGTGTTTACAACATTAAACTGAATTATAACCACTTCAAAGAAAGTTTGTAATTTTAAGAGGTATTTAACAACAAAAGCCTGACAGATGTGTCCCAAAGAGGGATTTACCACACACATTCAGCAGCAGCATCTTCTTGTTACTTGAAAATCTGTCAGTGATTCACAGGGGCTGTGGCTCACTTTATTTGTGCCTCAGAGCGTAAACAACTTAATACCCCAACTAATTATTTTTGACTCAATTATTTACTTCCTTTCTCACTGCAACTGTAAATAGACATCACTTAATTAAACTCTGCTACTGCTGCAGGCAACAGTAAATATGAGCTGTAAATGAGTTTAAACTTATGAAACTGAATTGCAAGCATAAAAAAAAGTAAATCTGACTGCTCTCACTACACAAATGTCCATTCTAATGTTCCTGGTGAATGATAAAGTACTTACAGTAAACCTTGTGTAGGGGACCAGCTAAGTTATCTGTATTGTTGAAGAGGAGGAAAAAGAAAAGTAAAAACCACTGCATGTCTCAACATCATTGTTGTGTTCGAGTGAGCAACACTTGGATATTTTTTGGAAGTACATTTCTGCCCTATTGATTGATGTTTGCCCTGTTAAGTGCTGAGCAAATGCAAAACATAAAACCTTACCATGATTCCTGGAAAAGGTTAATGCAATCCAAGTGCTCCTTATGTGTGAAAACACCCTAGATGTGTCGTATATTTTTGACTCGGTTTATTAAAATCGTCTATTGAACCTTTATGTGCAACTTAATTGCAAAGTTGTGTTAAAAGTCACATTAGTTTAGGTGTATCTGTAATAGCAACCATGCTTTAAATAACGACTGATTAGACTACTTACATTCATGTACACAGCGACAAATTTTGGCTCCAGAATTAAGCCCTGCAGTGCAATACTAGAGTTTCACACATGGAGGCCTTTTTCAGTGTAACACCGAGTAGTATCTTCAGACAAAGGGGCTCTTTCAGAACATGACTACATATAAAATTACATGACCTTCTGTTTTATGTTTGTTTGGCTAAATTTCTAACATGCTATTTCTTCCTCCTTTCCGTACCTGTCAGGATACAATTATCAGCAGTGATGTAATCTCAGCGTGACAAACTCTTGATTGCTGTATCGCCTGTTTTTCTTATTTCCTCATTCTTTCCACATGGCCTTCACAGATCCAGAAGTGTCTGTTTTTCTTTGCATCAAAGAATACCTAGTGTTTAAATCATGAATGGACATATAATGTAATTCCATGTGTTTGCAATATGCCCGAGACAAGTGCCAGCAACCTGCAAACGAATGTCATTTTAATAGCCTGACGCATGGGAAATGTTTGAAAGCAGCCCTTCCTCTTCTGAGATTGTTTGGCATGACATTGAACCTCTATATTTTCCTTGGGAACTCCAGAAAGCATACGTTTTGTGTCAGATTTCAAATCATGACACTATATTCCTGACTGTTTTGAGGCAGCTTGCGACAGATCTGGAGCTGGAATGTCGGTGCCCCTTAAAAAAAATGTGTGTACACACATTCACACAGTGTATGTGTATGTAAGCTCTGTACAATCCAGATGAAGTTGTTATTCTGAGGGGAAAACATGCCTCATTCATTACCAGTTAAGCACATTTTTATTTCATTTAATTTGACTCACAGGTTCCCATCCATTATTTATGACTATCAAACATGTTGGGGGGTGTGTGTGTGTGTGTGTGCAGGGCTCTTTTTGTGTATTTATGGTGCGAAAAGTTTGTTCTACAAGGAGAACTAGCATGAGGCTAGGAAGCTGTAACCACTGTTTGGAGAAGTGATTTGACCTGGTGTTTAAGAATGTTACACTAATGTTTCTTCTCTCAACAACTTGCACTGGAATTTAACACACTCATTAGTATCGCACAAATGTTTGGAGCATTTTTGCATGTGCACCCCAGTGTACGTATGTCCTCTGGGAAAGCGTCTCCATTTCACAGTGAGAGAAAAAGGGGTATTTGAGAACTGATCAGGCATAGCAAATCAAAATTGAAGCAGATTTGCAATTTTCTGTCAACCCTCTAGAAAAGGGGGTCGACAACCTTTAGAATCCAAAAAGCCATTTTTGCCATCAATTCTTAGAAGGAGCTGTGAATGTTACATGTTGTTTAGAAAAAAAAGACAACTTATAATTTACTAAAGAAATATATTGTCATTATTGAAAACCTAACATTTATTATTTAAAATTTTCAAATAAATAAAAACATCAAACTTTTGCAAGGAGAGGATAAAATAAATAAATTTTGTTATAAAGGGTGTTGATATATTTTGCAATGACAAACTAATTACAGGTAAATAGGTTGAAAGCTATATGCTGCTGATGCATTTTGTGTCATGTTGTGGAAACTCAATACAATTATTGAGAAAAACTGTTAATAACTGCATTTATTATTACTAGTATATTTAAAAGCATTTGCTGGCCTAATGTCCCAGAGGTAAATTGCAGACCTTTACTCTAGGACATAATTTGTTCTTATATGAGGCATTTTTCTTTTCATGATGTATCACAGTGACTTAAAATATTGTTCAATTATTTAATTAATTCAGATCAAAACGTTTACAGATTTTTCTATATTTTCAACTTTTTATTCCATAAATTTTGATGGTTATGAGTTGTAGCTAATAAAAATACAGAATTCAGTTTCTCCAAAATCGTGGATATTACAAAAGGCCACAAAATGTCTTTCTTGCTGAAATGTTCAAACTGTACAGTATATGTTTGCAATTCTTGGTGGAGGAGGAATGTGACTATTGTAGTCCTTATTCTGAAAATGACTGTGCATACTGACTCGAGCTACAATCCATGTCTTGTTAATACTAATAAACTCTGTCCTTGTTACTTATGGACCTTTTTGTACCACTTGTTTTCCTTCCCTCAGCATTTTGTTGGATGATGGAAAATCAGTTCCCTAAGCAATGACCTAACATGCCTTATTCTCCTTGTGGAGGGGGGAAAGCTTTTTCTATTTTTGACATAGTTTAACACATTTATGTGTAAACAATCAACTCAGATATTAGGTGCTAAGTAATTTCTTCCCATGTATAAAAGCCATTTATGTAAAAAATGCCAGCCATTGCAAAAATTCTAAAAGTGGTTACGATAAACTGTGCGGTATTTTGACCAACCAAAGATCAGATGTAAACCCTTGAACATTTTCTGAGGTTTACTTCTGTAAACCCCCGCAAATTTTGCTTGCATAACAGCTTGGCATGCCTCTATCCTCACCACTTATGAATCCTCTTTAATTCCATGTAATTTTTTTTTTCTTCCTGGAGCATATGGTTGGTTGGCTTGTGTTGGACCTTGTCAGAGGCCATCTATCACTCGATGGCATCCTGCTGAGCTGCAGATTCACAGCACAGTTCTCAACCCTTCAGATGAGAAAACAAGAGCTTGGCTGAACTAAGTGTGATTCAAACAGTTTTGAAGAAATAGAGGAGTGGAAAGAGTGAGGAATGTGCAACAGTGGGGAAAAAAAGCAAAGAAAGAACAAATATTTCCCTGATAAAATGGAAACAAAGAACGTTTAACATTTATTTTTTTTCCCTTTGTTTATGCTGGGCAGAGCTAGCAGTCTTTACCCACTAAGCCAACCAACACCTGTTGTGTATAACTGCCTAGAAGGTTTTTTTAAAAAAAACTGTAAACGGTTATGGTTCAGTAAATTCACAAGTGTTAGGGTTCCCAAAAAGCTCAGTGCACAGACAACATTGTCAGGGCTCTCTTAAGAAAACATTTTAAACAAAAAGGGTTGTTTCTATAAACCTTTCACAACATTATCTCTTGCTTATCTCCTATAACTAAAAAAAAAAAAACACAGAACTTTGTGCTTTTCCTCCAAAAGTCAATCTTTCTTTATAATAATGAACAAATTCCCTACACACTTACACTGTATCAAATCTAAAGTTAGGAATTATGTTTGAAATGATTGAAAATGCTGATATTCTTTCAGCAAAAAAGTAACACCATCAAGAAAAAGCTTGTTGACTTCAAAAACATGTCTCACCTAGTTAAACTGTTCAGCGAGAAAGGATTGCCTGATCTAAAGATATTGCTGCTGGCTTTCTGTGATCTCTGACCTTCACATGAAAAGAGAACATGAATGTGCCTCAGAGGTAAATGACAAGAAGCTGCTTCCTAATTATGCTGCACAGAATATTTTGCCCGTCGTCCACTCAAAACACATTTGGAGTTTTTGTAATGAAAAAGGCCATATTCATGAGCATAAAGATGTTTTTTTAAGACACTGTGTTAACTTGATGAGTTAAAATAAATGTGTTTTAATGCAGCAACTCTGTCATTCACGAAGGTGCTATAGTTGAAAATGCAGTTAATATTTTCTAAAATTACATTTTCTGAAATATTTGGAATTATTAATATTGATTGATAGCTCTTCATAGTTTCCCACTGTGAAGTGGTTATGCTGAAACAAAGGAAGTTCCTCACTTTTAATTCACGTAGAAATGTATGAATATGAACATTTAGGTTAAACACCAGTGGTAAAGCATGACAAATAAAAAATATTGTAAAATTATTTTTATTAAATAACTGAAAATCATCACACATAAACACAAATTCCAGTCCACAGTTCCTATTTTATCACTTTCATCATAAACCAAACCTTCTTTTATCGATTTACATGCCTGGACTGCATGTGATTCTGATAAACCTCTTAATCTTCAGCTTAATTGCAGACAACTGATGACTTGGGGCCAAAACTGGCTGGTATTTGGAAATGTTAATAACTCTGTCAATCACAAGAAAAACCTGAGTTCTATGTGAAGAATAGTACAATACAGTATTTTACATTAGAACGACTTGCAGCCGACTTGTAGTAGGCCTATAAAGTTCTTCCTTGATATCAAACCCTGTATTTTCTTTCATACGTCATAAAAATGTTATTTTTATCATAATCATAAAAATCTAAATATATTTACATATAGCCAAAAATAAGCATTCTGCCACCTTTACTTAACAACTACTACTGCCATGCGTTTAGTGTAGCGGTTTCAAGTCTGAGTATATGAGCCATTTTCAGGTTAACAGACAGTTCAACCCAGCTCAGAGATTTATTTCAGCTAAAGAGTTTATACACAAAAAAACACTAAAATAAGAATGGTAATTTTTAGGCACAAGGGGACCTTTGGAGATACAAGAATAGATTATTAACCCATTATTAATATGCAGATTGAGTTCATATACATAGGGGTTTTATAGAAAAATCTCAGCTGTCATAGAGCCATTTTGCTGTCATGCACACCATATTGTGTTTTCTTTTCCATAAAGTTATCTTAGGAAAAATACCATATGTATTTGCTTCTACTTTTAAAACTGGAAGGGGATTTAGTAGATCCCCACATATTGGTTATAATCACCATAGTGTTTCACAAGGATGTAGTTGTTGGTGTTATTGCAGCAAAATGCCTGTGATTAGGTTTTTTTATTTTTTATTTTTTTTTACCTGGATTAAATCTTCAGGCAAGCAATTTTCTTTAATTAATTTAATTACAAAAAGATGTTATATTTGAATGAACTCCCCTGCATTTAAATCCCTGATGCATAACATGAATATGCAGCACCATGCACAGCTTCAGGAAAGGTTTAGCCACTTTGCTTTGTTTTTGGTGTCAAAAAAATAAGACAGATTGGTGTTTTATATAAATCACTACCTCACAAGTGTCCAGATTACCTTCCAAAGCAATGATTAATTGCATTGTGGGTTTTTGTTTGTTTTTTTGTGTTGCTAATTGTAACAAAATGTGACTCTTCAAGAGATAATCCACAACTTCACATAGTCTGGGTTTATCTCCATAAAGTTTAGAAACTTGACAGACACAATAGGAAGTCACTTTATTTTTGATAGCAATCCACTTTTACTTAAATCAACAAGAATGATGGTTTGAACAGAATTACATATTACTCACCTCCTACAAGTTTGTAGATCATTAGACAAGTAGTCTGCATTTGACTGGGCCATTGCAAGACCTTGAATATTTTCTTTTTGTATTAGCAATTCTGTTGCAGATTTTCCACTTTATTTTGTTGCATGATACAGTTACGACTTGGCTGTTGTGCAGATGCTTCACCTTCTTTATCACTCCAAAATGACTAACACAAGAATAAACTAAGAGACTCAGTTCAAATTAAAGCACTAATGTGAAGAGGAAGTAACACTAAAATGACCCAACTAGAAACATTAGAGAGAGCCATAACAGATAACCCAAGGATTGTGACAATCTGTGGTTTTCACCAAAAACTTCATTGTCTGTGGTCAAGCATTTCTACTTCATTCACATCTGTCCAAAGGACATTTTTCCTGAGGTCATGCCTCAGGAAAAATGAGGCATGACCTCACATTACATTCAAATGTGAATGTATTGTACATTCAAATGTAACTTTGCAAACCTAAGTCATTCTGCTATATTGTTTTTAGGTGGAAGAGGTTTTCTCCTGTCAACCCTTTGAAACAAGTCATGCTTTTACAATCTTTTCTTACCTGCACTATCATGATGCCTAGCATTTAGCATGCTGAGTGAGGACTGTAGAGGCTTTCGATTGTTTGTTTTTGCATTTGTTCTGTTCTTTGTACAGTGCTTTGGGTAATATCAACTCCTGGTCAGATTGGCAGCTGTCTTAAATCATAAGAAGCAATAATTGATTGCTCCTTCTCTAAATAATTTTTTTCATCTCCTTGTTGATACTACAAGTAGTTAACTGTTGGTTTTCTTCCCACAATTACAACTTCCAAGTCAAAGAGTGTTGTGGATCATTTGACCTGGCAGTGATCAGGAATGATGTGCTTACTGAATGAAGAAAAAAAAACAACATCAGATTTTTACATTTTTCACTAAGTTTTGCAACTTAGGCTACAATCCATCTGATTCCAGCCATCAGCCAGTTTTTCAGTTTCAGCATTTTGAAAGCACTATTTTATGTTATACATTTTGTAGTGTCATCAATCGCTTAAAACGTTTTATCAGATTAATCACACTTTAGTGCTGTGATTAATCACTATGCTAATATTTGTAAGCTTGAAATGTAAGAATGCAGGTTTTCAAAAAATGGTTAGGAAAATGTTCTATTGTCTCAAACCAAATGTCTCAGATTTCCAGATTTTCATATTCAGGAAAGTTTAAAATATGTCCTTTTGTTTCCTACATAATTTAGAAACGTTAACTATAAAGTGGTTGTGTTTCAGTGGAAGGACAATTTAGCATTGCAATAAGTAGGGTACATGCTTCCATTGTTTGTTCTAAGAATTTTTTTGGCACTAGTGGCCTTTATTGGACAGTAATCTGAAAGGAAGACATGCAGCAAAGAAATTGAGGAAGGGATTTGATGGCTGTATTCAGGTCTATAGCCCGCTCTAATCGCTGTGCTTTTTAAGGCAAAATTTACCCCTGAGCACAACAGTCTGACTCTCCTTGCTCATCTTTTCACTCAGATTTTTCTTTTTCTTTAAAAGAAGAACACCATTATTATTTTCTGGTAGGGCTGGACAAACGTGGAAATGCATATTAACCTTTAACTTTACTACTATATCCTAAGTTGTTGCTTCCAAGACATGTTATGTATCAACAGACACAGAACCAAGTCTCTCTGGACCCAGCTGGGTTCATCAAAGTCCAGTTGGACAGGTGATGCAGCACAGGCAGACAAACTTAACGTCATCTGTACTTTGGGGAATTCTTATAACCAACTTTTCTGACACATTTGAAGGAAATAAAATATAATCTCTTTCAGATGTTTCTTCAGATGTCCCTTCAACAAGATTTGTTTGTGGAGTTAAAACATTTTTGCTTTGAATAAAATAAAACTTTATTGATGTGGTCACAGTTTTATTACTGTTGTAAAAATCTATTCAATTTTGAATTATAACATATGATAACATAGACTTCACTTGCAACAATGAGAAACAAAAAAATAAAATATTACATTTAAAAAATACAGATCTCATAAAGACTATCAATTAATTTGTTACACATTTACTAAAAGCATTTTTATTTTGTTAATTTCTTTATATATTTTTTTTAAACACCATGGTTAGCTTGTCTGTGAAAAAGCGGTATGTCATTGAAGGAATTTTTATGAGTCTATAAGTGTAAAATGAAATTTGTTTCGGTCAGAAGAGAGCAGCACAAAAGAGAAAATCGGAATTACATTTTCTGAGGTATTTTCCTCAGACCTACTTTCCCTTAGAGAGCTTGCAAGACTGCTCTAAGTGGCCCAGGCAAAAAGAGGCAGAGTGAAATCTCTCTGTGAACCTTTACTGCGAATGGCAGGGGCCGACACCTCTAACCAGGAGCAGATGTTTGGCTGGCTTTGGCTCAACCCAGTCCTTCTCCTGGCAGAGAAAAAAACATAAGTTTTCTGCCAGCATGCCCTGATATCAGCACTAATAGCCTGGTTCTGCAAGCTTGGTTTGTCCAGTCCACTTCCTTCAAGCATGCATCTCCAGAGAAGATACAGGAATGCAGCCGAGCTAAAACGGCTGAGACAATAATATTATTGTCTCAGCACCAGAGGTATTGACGTAGCTGGACCTTATCTCGATTGCTTGCTTATCATTCATTCATTTTTCTCATTCATTCATTGAATTTGTTGCAGGAAATGTATTTTTTTATTATCTAACTGCTCTTTTGAGTTATTTTCATTACATATCACATAAATTGTAATTTTAGTAATCGTTCTATATGCTTGAAAGCCACTTTAATTTGTGTAAGCAACTTTGTTCATACTTCTCGGGACTATAACTTGCATGAGAGTCTAAGTATGCTGGACCTTTGTTCAGTATTCTTAAGTGGTGTCCTTTCAGAGTCCCCTGAATTAGAAAGAGAAAACTAGTATCAAACTTCTGTTATCAGACCTTTATGAACTGCTTATGTTTGCTAAAATATTTACAATTTCAGCACATTAGCATAAGAAGTGACAGGACTGTCCTCTCAGCACCATTCACATCTCAAACAGCCTCAGAGCTGTTCTGTCCTCTAACAGTGAGAAAATGATTGACATGTGTGCAGCCACAGTAAGTTTAATTAGCTGCCCTTAACTCTAGACTCTGATCATTATTGCACTGTAATGCAAACTTCAGTGCTACAATTTCCTCTTTGTGCCTGCGGCGGGAAAGGGGGTTGGTAGAGGACTGCTACCCAACAAAACTGATTTGTTTAGAAAGTTGCCAGGGATTTTGTTGGGTATCTTGTTTATATATAAAATAGTTCCTGAAAGGACCTGCCTGGCCACAAAAAAGCTTATTGTGAGTATAATGTTTCTCGATAATAAGATGTGCTGCTACATTTTCTGTGGCACAGAACAACAAACAAAAAAGAACTTAGAAAATTGCACATTGCCAGCTTAAAAATCTCCATATGGACTTGTAAGAAACCAAGCAAATTGTGTGTAACTACACTAAAGTTGCTGTTATATTGCAGGAGGCTGGCGGCAGTATCAGCAGACCAATGTTGATATGTGCTAACATCTAATAGCTATGCATCCTTCTGATATAAACACATTTAACTTTCTAACATCTAAAGGAGGGAGTGGGGTTACCTGACCAGCCTTTAGCCGTCCGCTGCTCTGAGGATTTTTTCAAACGTTACTATACTTGCTAAAATATGACGAGTATTGCTATATTATACATAATAGAACCATCACTAACCTCACAGTGTCTCCGATTATCCCTTGTTTTACGTCTGTAGTTAGCATGTTTAGATCATTTTGTGAATTTTTTTGCTTTAAATACAAAAACATATTAAAATAAAGACATGCAAAGTTAGCAGTTTTCTTACTCCCAAGTATTGCTGGTAGCTTATGTACTGTGGAAAGCCCCAACTGTATGTCTACAATCTGAAATCTGAAATACGTGTGTGGTATTTCAGATTTCTTTGTACCAAATACAAGCAATCTTTCTAAAATTTTCTAAATTTCTATTCTGCATTGTTTAGATCCAGACAGTTGTGGTTAAACAGAATTTTAAAATCAGACCAATATTACACTGTTTAAAAACATAATTGTCTATTATTTTTCCTAACATTATTAACTTTAAAAATACTCCCTAATCATATTAATATTATGAAATATTTCTTATAATGACTTTTTCATTTGGGATTATTTGAAATTTACTAGATGGTTTTGTGTCTCAAATAGTTACATAGTGCTCGATACATGTATGCAAAACCCAAGACAATGCAACTTATCATTTTAATAAGAAATGTTTATCATGAGTTGCTTGTATTTAGACTTGAATGTTTCTTGCACATTTTCCAAGTCACTGTTGCCCAGTTCAGGTTCTTGGGGGGAGGGCTGGAGCCTATCCAAGTTTGTTGCCTAATTTACCCATCATACGTCTTTACACTGTGAGAGGAAGCTGGAGAACCTGATGATTGTGCACATGTATGGGATCAAAACACAAACTATAAACTTGAAGGCATGTGAGGCAACGGCTCTACTCCATGTGGAGCCCTCAAGCCATGCTGTCTAAATTGTGAACGTCAAATCAATGAAACAGCATAACTGCAAATGTATTTATGCTGATATATGAGTTCACAAAAACAACTTGACAGATTGGTGTACGTTGAGGTTTTCTACATAATATAAGTGGTATTTACTTGTAAAAATAACATGAGGCGATCCAAATTGATTTCAAACATTGTTGATTTGTTTTTTGTTAGACTTGTTTTGCAAACCGTGAAAGCAAATTTAAAATCCAGCAAATTCACAAGATCAAATAAAACAACTCAAAATTGTACTTGTTAGAAACTCTCTACCGATAAGATGGAAAGAACAAACTCAGAAAAAGGGACCTTGCAGAATTATTCACACCCCTTGATCATTTCCCACATTCGGTGACATTGAAATCAATCTTTTTTTGAGGGAATTTTAAGTGATCGACTAACACAAAGCCGTGCAAAAATCAGAAGCCGTAAAAGTTTATACTCATGAAAACTTTCATAAGACACTATATGCTATCACCTGGGAGAACAGATGAAATTTCTTTCATGAAGCTTTAGATGACCAAAAGACAAGATCAGAAAACACCGCAGCTGTGGCCACACAAGAGTGAATAGAAAGCCTTTGGGAGGTATTTGATAAGATGAATGGTTGGAAAAAGTCCCATTCTCTTTCTCCATAAACATCTGGCTGAAGTATTCATCACAGTTTGTCATAATGCGCTGCTGCACAAACTCAGATGGGACTAACCATTGTTTTGAAGGTGAGTTGTGATATTTTTCTTTCTTTTTACAAGAATCCTTAATTCTGCAGCAATGAAATGAAGAATGGAAAAGATGGGTTCAACCCCGAATGTGCTTTAGTTTTACAGACTTTTTAAAAAAGCAATTATTTTTTACAAGGACCTGTTACATACAAGTGACTAAAATATCCTATTAACACAATAAGTGACTTATCAAAATACACATTTTGATAGGATCTGAAGATGACATTGTTACTAAGCTTGTAAAAATGTCAGATATGAGACTGACATCAGTCTTTAACGCTATGGGTCTCAATAATACACTATTGCATATGATTTTCCTGGCTTAAATATCCTTGCACATGTGCAATTCTTTTGTAATGGTTTTGTTGTAAAATGATTCAGAAAATCTTTATTAAATTAGGAAACTCTCCCATCAGTCAATGAATTATTTTTAATTGGATCATTATGAGCCATTATTTTAGTTTTGCAAAATTGCCAAAGTTTGAGATATCTTGGTTAGTACACAACTGCACAGATTAATATTCATATGGAACATTTTACAATATTTCTCAGTATTTCACATTATAAAGGTTCAGCTAATTTTAAAAGTCATGCAATGTGATTCTGTCAGTGTTTAATCTGGCACTGTACTGTATGCTCATCTGAAGACAGACCCTCATTTGACTGAAGCATAAGTAATGTGTGTGGATATAGTTTGAGAATGGAGGATGATTGCCGTGATTACGGTGATTATTCCACCAGTAAAAAGGAGTCTGGGATCCTGTATGTTTGCATTGGTGCCCTGCTTGGGATCTGGTCTTCATAAGCCTCATTCATCATAGAGCTTGGGATCAAAGATAGCTCTCCTAAACTGCAAATTTAACAGATGTCTTTTTTACTGATGTAAATGCTTTGTTTGCCTAAGACTTGATTTGTAAGTTGTTGTTTTTTAAACAGGGTGAATTTCAAGGTGTTGTTGAAAGAGTCAGTTGTTAAAACTTTTAGACATCAATAATTCGTACTGTGTTTGCAGCTTAAGCAGGTGTTTTGTGTAAGGAGAGTGTTTTAAGTGCTAAACTCTTTGATGGTTCAGGGTTTCAGCAGCCTGGGGTTAGTATCCCTCTCTATCTCTGAAGAAGAGTCTTGTTTCTTTACAATTACAAGGCATTCATCTCACCATTACAGTTTTTGCAGAGGTGTGTGATGAGATGGATAACCAGATAAGATCTGAAGCTTTTCAGCTGACAGTTCTGAAGATGGCAGTGTTACTAATCTCTAGTTGTAAAAATGTCAGGTTTGAGGCTGACATTGGTATTTAACACTCAGCTTTTCTGACACTAATTGAACTTAAAGTTGTCAAATAGACTTTGAAAACCACAACTATAACAGGATTTTCAAAACATGTTAGTTGAACTTCAGACTATGTCATTTTGCACAGGCTGAATGATGTACACCTTTTTTGTTAAAACTATTTTATTTAACAGCTGAAATTATTCTGTGTAATTTATATTCTGCATTTAGGAAAACCACATTTTTGTATTTTCTGTTCAATGTGAAAATATGTTTAGGTTGTTTTTCCTGCCTTTACATTTTGGCAGATTTGACATAAATTAACTTTAAGTTATAAAATTAAGTGTTTCTAACAAGCAGGTTTAAATCTCATTTTGAAAAGCCTAATCGGGCCCATCTGGACTGAGCAATTATGGCCCGATATCTAAATTGGCTTTTCTAGCTAAAGTTGGAGAGAAGTTAGCGGCAAGGCCCTTAATTGCTTCCCTGGAAATAAAATAATATTCTTGAGAAGTTTTAGTTTGGATGTCATAAGATACTCTGTACTAACAGTGTCTAATGATACTGTTGGGGTTAGGGTTATTATTTTATCTGACTATTGGGTGGTTTTCTTCATATACGAGTAACAGGACCTTTACAATCATTCTGATATGCTCTTAGGTATAAAAGATAGCATTTGTTGGGACCAGAAGAACCAACCCTGGAAATATCTCTATAATACCTGTCGTAATTTCAAGTGAATTATACATTGTTGTTTTGCACATGCATTGTACATTCATACCTACACATGTACTGTATTTAGACCATTGCAGGTATTGTGTGTAGAAAGAAACATACTACACATACCATCACCTGATGAAGCCTGACACAGCTAAACAATACAAATAAGAATTACTTAAACAACCCAACACAACTAAGATTATGAGTGGTTCTATGAACACAAAAGGTTACTTTTTATGACTAAAAGTCATTAAAAGTGCCTCAAAATCCCTTAACCCCATTAATTAAAAGCATCTTAAGTACTTCAAAAAGGTTTGAGGTCCCTTTCAGATGTAACAACCGGTTGTTCAGACATGATTCATAGCCAGTCACCAATTTGTGGCAGCATACTAAAAGAAATCTTAGCCCACTCCAAGTGAGCAAAGTACTCTGGTTCATTAATGTTGAGTCATTAAAATTAATTTTGACCTTTACATGTTGCAAGTTTCCAGGGGAAGCAAAGAAGCCCTGGGGCATCACTGATCCACCATTATGCTTTGCTAAAAGGGCGTTCTTTAAAGCAAAAGCTCCATTTTGTCTCCTACAGTTATGCCACTGATCCATAGGTCTCAGAAATTCCAATCTGGATTCACAACATTAGAACAAATTGTTGTTTTATTTGTCTTATTATTAGTAAGTTCTGTTGCTTTTTGTTGAGTAGTGTGGACTGTCTAGTTCTTCAGACAGTCCACACTACTGACTGAAGTAGTGTGGACTGTCTGATGGTGTCCACACTACTTCAGACCTCATGGTGGAAGCTAAAGTCTCACTTGCTGCTGCCACCAATTGATGCTTCACATCAGTGGAGGGTTTGACCACCAGCCTACTCAGGAATCTGTTGGCAGCCATCAATAAATTCCTCTATCTGCTAAATTCAAATAGGTGTTGATCCTACAACTTTAAACTTGTGAATTATACTTCCAAATACATTTCTCGGAACGGATTTTGCTACATCTCTGACATTTTCTTTGTGCAAGACAATGATCTTTTCTCAGAACTTTGTGGAAGATTCTGTACAATTACTTTACTGCTTACACCTCACAATCACACCTGATGAAGTAAGCCAGAACCTGATTATAAAAAAATCTTGATATTTTGAGATTGAATTGATGTGACTGCATCCCTGTTGCCAATGAATTTGTTTTGCCAAAGTTCTTCAGGGTACAAGTATGAGGTAACATCATTCCTTAATTACTTTTATAGGCAACATTGTGCTTTGATGTCTCCTTTTTCTTGACAGATTACTTTATTATTCCTTGTTAAGATTTAGATTTCTGTGTTTCCAAGGTAGGAATGGTTGAATGATGGAAGGGACGGCATTGGGAAAAGAAGCAACAGGGATTTCCAAATGCATAAAACATTGGTAATTAGATGTTAATTTATTGCAAACAGAATTATTCAGTTATACTGTAGCTACTAAACAGTGTGGAATAAAGCAATCTATAATAAGCTATAATAAAGCAATCATTCATAAAAACTTTTGCCCAACTTGCAGCTGCTAAAATCCTTATGTTTTGGGTTATGTTTGGTTGCGGTTTATAGGTAGCGCCAAAATGCAAGAAAAAAAGGATAAGACATGATGATGTTTCTCTCCCGGGAAAAGAATACCTTTGCGCACCTTGTTTCTTTACAAGCCAAACATACTGAGGTCATTAGTATTTAAAAAGCGTACTTTTCCCATTAGGGAGTGATAGACAGCGACCACTGCCAAACAGATGTGAAAACCTCTCACACCCCATACACATTTCCTCACACCATCTCCCCCCAACAAATGGTTTGAGTTACATAGCCCAAAACTAGTGAAAGACAGTTGATGTTATTTTGTCCACTTCTCTGTCTTTGATTTGTTGTCTGCGGGCTAGAGCACACACATACACACTTACACACATTCACGGCAGCACAGAGTGGTTGTACTTTACATCGAGAACAGTGTATGTTAACATACCACTCATCTTACTCACTGGCCCTGTCGACTTGCTCTGCGTCTCCTTACACAGGGTTCACAGGAGGGGGCCACACGCAAGTCTGGTCACAGCAAATTCACAGATTGAGGTGATCCCTCACTCACATTCTGCTTGAAACACACGCACAACTCACGCGCATGCATCGGTCCCCCTCTACTAACAGAATTGAAAACAGGTGCCCACCACATATCTTAAATTCTTCCACGATACAAAAGTGGTTTGACCTGAATGGTTTTGCTGGATTTGAAGCAACTCTGTATGGAAGAAGAGTCCATGTGGAGATGTGTGCGCGTGTAAACATATAGGCACTAGGTTGTGTGTAACACGCTGGTAAAAGAAGGCCAGGCTTGCACTTTATTGAAACCACATTTCTCTCTCAGCACAACCCGAACATACAGTGTCAAGTTAACGTCTGGATGATACACCGAGGCTAAGCTAGCAAAGCACTCGATACTCATTGCTTTTTTGAGTCATGCTCATAAAACCTTGTTGGTCTGGGATTTTTCTCCCCCCCCCCAATATATGGATGAAGGATCAAATTGCACAGACCAAATTGCACAGACCAAATTGCACAGACAGCTCTTTAATAACCTCTTGTGACTATCTACTGAAAGAAGTGCAAATTGGAAACGTGAGTCTCGAGATGACCTTGCCTCAGTCACAGTGTCTTTTCTCTGCAGCGGCGAAAGAATCTGGTTAGCAGTGGAATAGTTTCAATGAGAAACAGAAGGCAGAGAGTTGCTGGATGATCCGAAGAAGCTAGTAGAGAAAGGGATTGAAACCATAATGGAGGCACTGATGATATATGTGCTGCACTTGTCTTTTTTCTGGGCTTTTTTTTTCAGTTTACTTCTAAATCTTTTATGACTGGTCCTGCCTATTGTCAACACGTTGTGTGTGTTAAAGAAAAACTTTGGAAATGTTTTCATTCGTCCGGTAAAAGCCTTAAATACTGTCATCAGCAATCGTACTTCCGCCTAGTAGGAACAATTTGATTAATGTACAGTCTTCAAGTGGACTCTCCCTACTGAGCTTTCCATGCAAATTTAGCGTGTATACTTTGCTGCACACTTCAAAGTTCTGTAGTGCGAGTTGTCACAGCTGACAAAAAAATTACAAGCTTCTCTATATGTAATTTCATGCCCATTTTTTTTGCTCACTATCAGATTTTTTTAAATTTACAAAGTGTGTATTTTTGAGATCATGGTAAATTGTGTTGACACTTCCAGTATGATGCATTACTTAAGAACTTTGGAAATCAGAATTCTCAGTGTGTGTTTTTTAGATATGGAAAGGCACGCTGTGTCCTCAAACAGGAAAAAAAGCTCAAAATTAATTTTACTAAACAGCTTTCCTTCTTGTCTGCAGGCATCTCTTGAGAATTCAGTTTTGATTGGGGTTTTAAAACAGGCCAGAGCTTAGCCAAGATATTTCTTGTGTGTCCATCTGACTGTGCATTTTCTTGGGTACTCCGGTTAGACTTTGCTGCACCTAAACATTCAAATCAAGATTTTCCATGGCTGTTTGTTGTGTCTGGCCTGAATTCTTTACTTTTTTGTACTTAATTAAACAAGGGAACAAAACAAAAACCCTTCTGTCTTTTTCTCCCAAGGCACAAGTCATGACAAACATGGGAGTGAATTAGCAATGCTAAAATCAGATTTTGAAAACCATAACAAGAATAGCTTTTACAAATCTTGTAAATTTAAATTTGATCTTTGAGCCTCGTTTCTTCCAGTTGTGCTGCTCACTGTCCTCTTACTCTTGAAGCAGTCAGTCTTCTGTATTTTTTGCAACTGGAAAAAATAGTTGCAAAAACTATACACATCAAATATATATGATGTGTATATTTCTACACATCATTGCATGTGTAGAAATATATGCAAGTGACTATATTTCTACACATGCAATGATTATCACAATGCTGTTTGCTCTGACACAATTTTTTGTAGGATATATACAGATATAATTTTACCATCATGCATGATTAATGCATTCTATTTTACTATATAAAACAAGACCTTTCACTGCATCAAGATTTGGGATTAGCACACTAAGGTTTGCACACATGTTTAATCATAGACAACAGGGGCTAAACCTGCTTGAGTAGAAAAAGGATTAAATGCTCAAGTTAGTTTGAATCAGTTTCCTGCTTACGCGCAGGATGCTGATTCCCTCTGTGCCGTAAAGTCATAGCTAAAACCTTTCCTGTTCATAGGATTTACTTTTAGATTGACCAGCTTTAAAGTGTATTTGTAGACTCCTGTTATAATTGTTGTTTTATGTTGTCACATAATTATTTGTTCTTATTCATTTCCACATTGTTTGTTTGAATTTATGGACTGTGTCTTGACTTTGTGATACAACTAGGAATGTCCCAATCCCAATTATTCCCCCTGAGTTCGACTTATTTGGTTTTGAGAAGATGATGGCATAGCCTAATTTTTGTATTTGGTCATGTATATTCCAGACAATAGATAATATCAACACTGTCAAGACAAAAGTGGTTAAAAATACCTAAAACATTTTTTTACTACAAATAAACTTTCAGAAATAATTTAATAATTTCAGTTTAACAATGGAAACACTTTGCATGAACCTGCACTAAGTAAATCAATTTTGTATAATATCAAAGTTAAAGACAGTTATCAGAATCACATGCAGGTGCAACAGTTTTGGCTAAAAAAAAAATAAAACATTAGGAGGCATAAAAGATATAAAGACATAAAACTATATTTACTGTAACCCAGAGCAGAATCATTGACAGTTTTGTGTGGCTCCATTGCAATTAGAAAACAGAGCAGAGTGGATCTCCTTTCTGCAACACTGCAGGCTGCTGCATGTTGAGTCTCCTGTTAGTCAGACTGACTGCCTGGAAGTGCTTCAGCGGTGGGAGGGGCTCAAGGCAGTTTTCATTAATGGCAGTACTATCTGTGCTTTCTCGTTTTGCCATCAAAGTCTCCAATAAATTAGAGAAAGTTGCTAAATTTGTCAGTCACTTTTTTTGAAAACAATAAAGTCATTAAATACAGCGACATCACTAAAACACAGCCTCTCAATTCAATTCTTGTAAAGGAATGTAAGCGCTACATGACAACAGTACTTGTTATTCAATCACAGTACATCAATTTCCAAATGTGAATGGGTATGGAAACATGAAAATTGAGCTCTGAAAAAAGTTTAAGTTACCAGATTTTATCTTACTCTGTAATTGAAAAAATAAAAACCAAATATTTGAAAATGAAATGGCTTTTTGATTTAGAATTTTGGAATTTTGTTAAAACAATTTTAAATTTTTTATTTTTTTTTACCTTGAGATGCTTTACAATACAAATACTTTTACATTCCAAAGTATTTGTATTGCCTTCAGTTAAACATTGAGATTTCTGTTTTATAGTATTTTAGTGAAATTACTCCGTTATTGGTCACAAATCTGGAAAAATAATTTATGTTCCATGAAAATGAAGAGCCATGGAAGGTTATATACTGCAGGAACAATAATTGACTGCTCCTAATCTTTCAACAGAACCCCACTTCTGACCACCTGAACTTTCTGCCCCTTTAGGTTGCATTAGCAGAGAATGAACACCTGTCTAATCAGCCAAATGTAACTGATGATGATGGAGGTTGAGCAACAGATACAAGTGTGGTTTTGTTTGAAATGTAAAATGGGTATCTGTTTCTCTTGGGTGGTATGTGAACCAACAAACAGTGCTTATGTGAGTGCATGCAGGCCCAACATACGTGGATGTATGTGTGTTGAAGTGTTTGAAGGAATATTCAGAGCTCTAGAAATGAGGCATAGCGCTGACTGATGCGGCGGCCTCTCTGCTTCACAGAACTGGTTTTTCTATCAGATAGACAGCTTGACAATATCCAGACCCCACTCTTTCCGCTGCACACAAACACGCAAAGGCACGGCAACAGATGCACACACAAACACACCCCTGTACACACAGGGCTCTCTTGGTTTCCTCTGCATGTTTTTGGCTGTACTGTTTGTAAGATGAAAGAGAAACTTTTAGCTGAGTTAGTACAGTACAGTCTGACCTCTCTGACAGGCCTTCATTGTGGCACAATTAGAAAATTTTGTGACTAAATTTAGATGATATTTCAAAGTAAGAGTGGTTTTGAAGTAAAACCAGAAGTAAAATAAAAAAAAATTATATGAGATTCAAAGTGAATAGTTCCAACATAGCATGCATATCTTTTGGAAACAAGGATATTTAACCTACGAACTTAGGGCAAGTTTATGTGTAGGTTTAACAAATTAATTATTATTTGCAGCCATTAAACAAAATACTCCCCTGGAGTAGCAATTTTTTCTGTTTCAATTTCAATTTACAATTTGTCTTCTAACATCATTAACTCATGCATTGCTCCTCATATTTAGCATTTACAAAATTAAAATGTGTTCTCGTTTTAAGCAGCTGTTGCTGTTGAACAAAACAACCTCAATTTAGTAACATTTAGTGATTGAATGTATCAAAAATGTGCATCTCACTTTGGCTGACTTCTTTTATTATTTTTCTTTTCATTTCTTCACTTGCACATTAAATGTTATTCTTCCCAGTAACACTCTGTGCACCATTACAAAGACTTGAGTAGTAAATCCTGAATTTATAGTGGCTACAAGCACAAAATCTGTTCCTTATTTACAAATAACTAAACAGTAAAGGCTGTAACTTTTTTGATCTAGTAAGTTAAAAAATTAAGTATGTTTGCTATATTACACTTTAAGTGACACACAAACTTTTATAATGTTTTCAGTGTCTTCAAAGAGTCGTTATGTATGTTAATGATGTTGGGAAGAAGGATCTCTGGTAGTCATCAGTCTTGCAATGAATCTGAATAATCCTCTGACTGAAGTCACTGTAGCTGTATGACCGCCTCACTCTCAAGACATTCATACATGACTATTATGACATGATAACAGGCAAGTTTTTGGGCAGCAGAGACAATAATTCACAGCAAGTCCTGGGTGACCACATCAGTTGGGAAGCACTGCTAATCTATCTCATTTGGTTTGGCTTGTTTCTCTTTAAGTCTCTATCAGGCCGTATGGTTAGAAAGCTTGGCAGAGAGACGTTTGAGTTAAAGTTATGATGCTTTATGATCAGTGGGAGAGATGGTTTGAGGATCCTCCTTCTTTGTCTGCTCTTTGGTCCTAACCTGCATTCATGAAGCCTCCTTTTTCCTCCTCTGGGATTTGGAGTTGTAGCTCCACTTTGAACTTTGGAGATACTAATCAGCTTCATCCAGTTGTAAAACAATACCTTGTTGCCATGGTTATACATCATAACAACTGTTGGAAAAATCTTCCAGCCGTAAAGCATCCAAAACCAGAGGGAATAACTGTCCAAATATGCAATGTCTCAGCCAAAAAGATAATGAACAAAATTCTCCAGAAAGAACAATTCAGAACTAACATAATAGTGGAAGAATTGACTCCAACTTGCTGCCACCATGGGCAGTGGATTTCTAAAACTCCAGATATGGACTTCAGATCGAGATTGTTTTTTTGTTTGTTTTTTTTTTTTCACAAATGTCTGACAAAACATCGAATCTTCTGATGACTTCTAAATTACATTGTATCTCATAAACCAAACCCAGTGACCTCAAAAGTATTGCAATTAATTTTTAACAACAATATCTCACCTTATAAAGTTTATTAAGTACTGAAAAAGCAAACAAATCATGCTTGTTGTCAAAAAATTTAATGTATTAAGTAAATAATTAAATAAGTAGCAATCTATATATCCATTGTGTATAATTGCTAATCTGTGCAGGATCAGGAAACTCGTGCCTATCTCCAGCAGTTTAGAAGACACAGGTCAGGTTACACTCTGTACACCCATGTATCACAAGGCAACACTAAGTCATACAGGACAAACTACCATGCAACAACACACTCATCTCTAAGGGCAGTTTAGAGAAACCAATTAACCTGACATGGATATTTTTTGGTCATTGGAACCCACACATGAATGGAGAAACAGACCACAGGTGGATTTGAACCCAGGACCTTCTTACTATAGGACAATGGGGTGAACAACTCTTTGACCATGCACTCCCACTTTCCATCACAGTTGTACAATTTGTAAGAATACGTTACTTTTATACCACAAATGAAACTCACCAAGATTAACTAAGAAAATGTCCCACTTAATCATTTCATCAGTTACTTGTATTATCTCTTTGTGAACAGCTGGAAAAACTTAATTCAAGAGGGGAAAAAAAACACCTCTGCACTACAGTCAAAACATTTAGGTTCACGTCCAACACAGGACAAACATTTGGAAGCAACTTTAAATTTCTGTTTATGAATGCTTTTCATCAAAACTAATATGACTTGGATTTGGGGATTTATCTACTGCATGATCAAACTTTGCTTTATTTCATAGAGTATGCACCATTCTCCATTTTTAGTTTTTTTAGATATATATTGATGTTACCATACCACTTCTGAATAAATGTAAAGAAAAGGAAGGTAAAGTTTAGTTTCAGGCAGATGCCATTGAAATATTTTACAGCGGATCACTTTGAGCACAAACTAAACATGCTACGCTGGCGTAAAATACCAATTGAAATCTCAAGAAAAACAATGAGAAGAAAGGTAGACACAAACAAACAAAAGAAATATAAAAAGTTACAAAAATAAACTTAAATTCAAAGTGATCTGCAAAGCATTGTAATTATTTCACCCACTGTAATGCCAGTAACTTGTTTATGCATAATTTATTTCTTTGAAGTTGGCTAAGCTGAAACCAGTCTAACCAACATGGCATACTGTAAATGAAAGCATGTTTATTTGACTCTACATGTCTACAGCTCTATGTGTTACTGTAGACCTGCCTACAGGGAAAAGGTATTTTTAGCTGAGTAATGCCTCCAGTGATGCATTGACGATGTGTTTGCAGGTCGGCTCACTTTGTCTTGCTACAAGGTTCGTTGCCTTGTGCTCAGATCTCAGGTGAGCAGAGGCCTGGAATTACTCATCCTGACAGGCACATCTGGCGCTACTTTCTCTGTCCTGTTGCCCTCCACTCCGCTCCTGCACACAGAAACCGCTTTGGTTAAACCACAGACGGAAGGAGTTATGGTAATAGTGGCTATGATAATAACATTATTGTTGGTTATTAATGAGATGGGGAACAGACAGTTTACGCAGAAGAAATATGCTTGTGAACAGTGCTTTGAGCAACCAAACTATTGTTACATTTTTTTTCAAGCTTTGTCCTACTGACAGATAACTGATTAATGCCAGGTGCAACAAGCATTAGGCAAGATGGCCTCTCTTTTTACACTGTGGGTTAATTCAGTGCTCTTCAGGAGATAAAATCATGAAAATAAATTATGCAAAAAAGGAGATTTAGAATCAGATCTGTTCAGAATTTGGTTGTGTTAT
The DNA here is from genome assembly GCA_903066815.1 of Brachyrhaphis roseni. Taxonomy (NCBI): domain Eukaryota; kingdom Metazoa; phylum Chordata; class Actinopteri; order Cyprinodontiformes; family Poeciliidae; genus Brachyrhaphis; species Brachyrhaphis roseni. The sequence continues at coordinate 80,566 of CAEFZY010078198.1, forward strand.
GAAAAAGGTGGCTCTAAATGTGGGAATTTTAAAGAACCTTGCAGTTTTCAGCCGCTAGATATCTGTCTTCCTGAGTTTTTTTTTCTTTTGTCTTTGCAAGCTGTTTGAAGGATCTATTTAGCAAGCTGAGGTGGTCCGAAACCTTGAGTTTAGTGCAGATTTTAACAGCAACCATCAAGACAGCATTCATCTGGTTCCTATTGAACCTAGGAAGTGTGGGTCACAGTTCAGGGCAATATTTAGGCTAACGGAATGATCCCAAACATATTAAATTTCAAAACAAAAGCTGAAGGTGTCCGCGAGAAGCTTGCAATCACACCTCCAAATGTAAACAAATACTTTTGAGACTCTTACATATGCCAACATCTGTGGTAGGCCTCCAAATTCCTGCTCAGAGAGAAGAGTCCATTCTAATGGAGACAGGAGACATTAACATGAGTGAGCACTCAGCTGCGGCACATAATAGTCTAGAGCTCAATGTTTGTGGGGCACAACACCACAGGAGTCCATGATGGGAAAATCAGCCTATGTGGATTCTTACTGAATGTCGTAGTTGAAGAAACTTTATTGTTGTGTACATATTAACTTACACGTACCAGCACAGCATTCATTCCTTGGTCAACACTTGATTTTATAATACATTTCAAATTCAGGTCAAAGTTTGTTCACAAAGTTCACCCTATGCTTACAGACACTTAATTGTAGAGAGATATTACCAGATAAACAATAAGGAACATTGTATTTTACATTTAACTTCTGCTGTAGAAAGTATTTACCACATTAAAGATTCTTCTTTTCTTTTGGTCACTTAAATATTTCAGACCATCAAACAATTTCAATTTTAGGCAAAGATACCAGAGTAAAGTATAAACCTGGCACCTTTGTTAAATTGTCAGTTTGTTGCAATAAACCACATTTCTTTGATGAGTTCAGTTTAATTCACTAACCCTTCACTTCCAGATTGGTAGAACTTGGAAATCATTCATATAGAACTTACAGTATATGATAACATGAAGTAGGCTAAAAGATCTCAAAAAACAACAAATCTTTTCCAACTTGAAGAAATGAAAGAATAGCTGGGAAATAACATCTTTGATATCTGTCACTCTGGAAATGGTCACAAAGCCATTTCGTAGGCATTGGGACTTCTGCAAACAGTGAGCGCCTTTGTTCACAAACAGAGAAAACGTGGAACAAAGGGGAACCTTCCCACGAGTGGCCTGCTTACTCAAATGATTGATTACTTATTACTGATCCAGGATATCACAAAAGAATCCAGAGCAGCATTTAAAGCACAGCAGGCCTCACTTGCTATATGACTATAAAAAAGAAGAATATTCTGTGTACTCATGAGACAAAAGTGGAAGAGCTGTGTCCTGTCCTAGCACACCATTTAATAAAAACTGAAACTAAAGTTTAATGGTGGTAGTTTGATGATCTAGGGCTGTTTTGCTACTTCAGGGTCTGGATGACTTGCCATAATTGATGGAACACTGAATTTTGCTCTCAAGCATAAATTCCTAAAGGAGAATCACTGGTCTTTAAATCACACATTTGGGACCGTAAGCTCCATTGCACTTGGGTCAATGATCCCAAAAGAACAGTAAGTCCATGCCAAAATGGCTCAAACTAAAAACCAAACAAAGATTCTGGTATGGCTATTTTGTGTCCAGACTTAAATCCAACTGAAATGCTGTTATTACCTTAAACATGGTCAAAACCATTTTACAAAGTAGAGGACGACAATCTTCCTCTGCACCGATGTGAAAGGTTGAAGGACTATCATTGCAAAATTAAGTTGTTATAGCCAACTTAGTTGGCTATAACAAAGGTGGCACATTACCAGGTTGGTATGGTTATCATTTTCTCTTAATAGATAAAACAATAATGTGGTAAACCACAAAACCACAGAGAAATCTTTTAAAAACTTGATACTTGCATCTGCATGATAAGTATTTTCACTATTGCATAAAATCAGTCATTGCATTTAAGTGCACCACTGTAAACATGTTTTGATTTCAGTCTTAAAGTGACAAATAGACAATTAAGCAATTCAACAACTTCTCCAGGGAGTGTTGTATTCTGTAGACTCACTTTAGCTCTGCTGCTCTCGCCTCTTTAAATGGCTTGCCTGCAGCCTCGGGCAACTTTATACAGCGCTTGTTAACTCACTGAAGAGGCTGCTGAATGACAGTGTAGACTGCTGCAACAGCTCGCACATAGGGAAACATGAGATAAGGCAGGCAACGTATAGCTCCAGCAGAAAGATGCAAATGAATCAGACACTATAAAATAGTTTAGTGGATTTATACTTTTAGATTTGAAGAAGAGACAAAGGATTTCTAAAATGTACCTTTAAATATTCCCTGTGTCAAATTGACCCAGAAATATTATAGCTGCAGCTCAGACATGAACACAACAGAAAGGTTAAAACAAAGAAATTCATTAGGATGTCTGTCATCAAGTGATTCTAAAGAAATTTATTGAATGGATGATTTTTGCCCATAACATGCAAACTCCATGCAGGAAGAGAGAGAAATAGAAAGAACCCAGAAGGAGAGTTAAACCCAGGACCATTTTGCTGCAAGACAGTGATCCTCATTTCCCTGTATTTAAAAGAAGATGTCAGAAAGCAAGCAAAAGTTTATTTGTACAGCCCTTTTTAATCTTAAGGTAACCATGGTAGATTAAATGGTAGACATCAGACAATACATCTTCCAGAATCTATGCAATAGTTTCTGTACAAAGAGCACCACAGACATTACTGTAGAGCTACAGTCAAGCATAAAGAATGACAGAAATCAAGAACCAGAAAATCCATGAGTTCCACATGGTTTCTATTATTGTCATATGATTCCAAATGAATCAAAAGAATCAAAGTTACAACTGCTTTGTGGGTTTCTCCCAGCCAGGTCTTTAGACAAACTGTACAACTTTGCCGACTGCGCTGGTCTGCACCTGATCCTGGGGCTCAACGCACTGCACAGAAACCCAGACAACTCCTGGAACACATCCTCCACACTGAGCCTGCTGAAGTACGGTGCTGGAAAGAAGTACAACATCTCCTGGGAGCTGGGCAACGGTCAGTACAGCAGCATACCACATGCTGCCTTGTCAGTAGTCATTTAACAGATTGTTCTCTGTAGTAAAATGTACGTCTTTGGTTTTTCTATACCTCATCTACTGAAGAGTTGCCAAGTTTGATATATGGTTTTCAGAATTCTTTGCCTCTTTTGGTGGCACGTTCCTATTAAAAGCATAAAGCAAGTGAATACATATTTTCCTTTTATTAGGTGTGTCTACTTCCAGCATTTCTACATTTCAATTACAGCCGTCTCTGCAAACCATTTTCCCAGGATAGATCAGCAGGTGCAAAAGTGTTCATTCCATTTGAACATTTTCAACTTTTTATTTATTACATTGCAATTACAAACTTCAATATATTATAATGAGATTCTATGAGATACTTCAACTTAAAGCAACCATATATTGTGGACACAGCAAACATGAGATTAAACTAGATCAGATAATAACTGAATAGAATATTAGAAAATCTTGCGACGACTATATTGTTGGTAGGTACTGTAATGATAAACAGTTGCAATGTGCCAGATTTCCTCTTTCTTGTCTTCCTCTTCTGTACCTCCATCACTCTGTGACTTTTAATATAATAAACAATCTCATTTTTTCCCTGTTTGAGCATCTGCTGTGTTGAGACTTTGTCTAATGGGCCAAATATTACATTGGCATGTAAAATCAAGTTCATAACACTTGAAATATGAGAGCCGAGATATGTTGCACACCATACAGTCCTATACGATATGAGTATTTCACACGCTGTTATCACAAGATACAAGATTTTTATTTTTTTTACCTACATTAAAAGTGTTTCAGGGTCACCAAAGTGGCCTATTTAACAATGCACATTGCCCTGAAATCTTCATCACTACTATGAAACATAGTGGTGGAAGCATCATGCTGTGGAGACAAGTTTCTCTAGCAGGGACAATTAAGCGGGTTGGAGTTAATGTTAAGATGAATGGAGCTAAAGAGAAGACATTGCTGGAATAAAATCCTCAAAATGTTCCAGGCTGGTGAGATGGTTTTGTTTTCAGGAAGACAAGCCCAATCATAAAACTTCAGTACTGATATCAGCTAGATCAAAACATTTGCATTTGCTATGATGGCTCAGTCAAAGCCCAAGCCTAAATCCAATCAGGATTCTGTGGTAGGACTTGAAAAATATTGCACTCTCCAATTAGTTTCAGTAAGCTTGAGCAATTTGACAAAGTACATGGAGCAAAAATGTCTGTAATGTGTCAAGCTAATAAAGCTAATAAGCTTGTTCAAAGGATTTTCTCAGAGGGCTGTATACATATATCGCATTTTTCAGTCTCTTATTTGCAAGATACTTTAAAACCATGTATAATTTTTCTTTTATATTACAGCTCTTCACTACTTCCTGTTAGTCTATCAATAAAGCTCATGTTGTGGGTATAAAGTCAGAAAGTGTGGACAAAATTTAGGTTAAGGCAACAGTTTTGCAAAATACTGAGATTTTAGATTAGGAAGCTTAAAGAAGTTGACTGCAGAAGTTGTGTATTTTTGTTTATTAGCTATCCGCACTCGTAGTGTGGGTGGATTTAAGATCTCTCGGTTGCTTCTGTCAGGATTGACTCGTGGAGTTAGGATCGGGTATCTTTAGGAGATATCCCATCTGTCGCCAGACTCCTTGGTTTGAATGGTTTGGGGATTTCTGAGCTTGGGCTGTGTTTGGAGTTTCTGTCAGGAAGAAAAATGAATGAGGGTCAGTTGCCTGTTAGTAGAGATAAAAATCTAAAGCTTAAATTTGTTCTTCTAAATCTTACATGCCACTCTCTTTTGTTTTTGACACTGTTCATTTCAACAAAGCGATAAAATTGACACAAGTTAAGCTTCATATCTTTTTGTCCTTTTTTATATCTAACACTTTAATATTCTGAAAACACTGAACACATACTATAACAAAGGTTAAAAAGGCACTTCTAATGCATCATTTAAACACAAAAGATTAGTTTCATTACACTAATACATTTTTTACTTTGTAGCAGTTTCTGGGTAAACATTCTGGTTCATTGAAGGATAACAGGAGAAATGCTTTACGGCTGTATGACTCATATTTCTTTATCAATTTCATAAGCAACGAATATCTGGATAGGAACTTTTATTTGAGCCGTAGCCGGAAAGTATCATGCCAAGTCCATTCATCTAAACGTTTAGAAAATTTTAGTGAGGACTTGAATCGTAGCGAAAGCAATAATTTTAAGCAAATCATCCATGCAGCACAGACACTGAGACAAATTTATAGGGGTTGAATGAAAGGCAAAGAATTATCTGAGCGATTAAACAGCAGTAGGTCTGCAAAAGCTTAGTGCTCCTCCTTTTTGGGCAAACCGTTTCCTTCGGTCTTTGTTTTAATGAATGTGCAAGGCCACCATGTGTGCTCGACCTATTCCCCTGACACTGCATCCATCGGTCTACATTACGGCGAATTGCCCAATTACCTCTCCTCAACCCCACTTTTTTTACTGGCAGTTGGATACTCTAAGATAGCAAGATCTGACTACAACAATATTCCCTGCCCCCTCCCTACTGCTTCTTGTGCAAACGCTGGCTCATTCTGCTCCATCTCCTCTTTCCAGAGCCTAATGCCTACCGAAGTATGGTGGGTCGTGTGGTCAACAGCACCCAGTTGGCTCATGACCATGCCAAGTTGCGGACCCTCCTGCAGTCTGTACGTTACTACAACAGAGCTCACCTTTATGGCCCGAACGCTGGACGACCGCGGAAAAATGCAGTCCTCCTGTTGGATGGGTGAGTATAACTGGCCCAGATTCCTCTCCTTGTTAGGCTGTCCTGTTGGCGGAGAGGAAAGAGGAAACATAGTGGAAAGTATCTCACAGCAGATTGAGACTTTATGGAGCTTCACTCATTTCGACACACCCCAGCACCCCCTCACACACACGCATACACCCCCACACGCACACAGTAGACCTTAGTGTTTATGAATTTCCACTCTTTGGGTTTCAGGGTCTTAGCTCCACTTATACCATGTCAACCTAAATAAAGTGTCATCTGACTGATAATGTGAAGGTACAATATCCCACCTGCTGGTTTCAGCCAGAAGCCGCACCAGCTTTAGCTTCACACTCACTGCTTATTTAACAGCACTCTCCCAACTGCAGCCTGCAACAAGAAAATGTAAATAGACCGCTTGACCGCCTTACTATTAGAGGAAGAAAACGTTGGGTTTTGTATTTTCTGTTTCCACTTGTTCAATAATATTTTCTTATCATCTAGAAAAGTAAACTGAAAAGAAAATGTACTTGAGTGAAGATTTTGAAGCAATGAACTCTACTTCCATAAGCTCTGCTCTAACAGTACAATGTTCTTGCAATGATTATCTTTTTTGCTTTTTTTCACAGATCTTATAGGGCTAATCTGCTTTCACCCAACTTTTTAGCAAACAGAAAGCTGAAGTGTAAAATACACAAAGTGTTTACTTTCAGTTCAGTTAATTCAAATAGCATTAGTTCACAACAAATTTCTGATATTTCTGAAGAGGAAGTGAATTAAATGTTTGCAGTTTTACTAAAAAAAAGGGTGATACCCTCTTTTCAGTGATATGTGAATTCCAGTTTTCATCCATCCATCCAGCCATCCATCCATCCATTTTCTTAGTGGGGTTGGGAGGTGCTGGTGCCTATCTCCAGCTAACGTTCCAGGCGACGCTGGACAGGTCGCCAGTCTGTCGTAGGGCAACGCAGAGACAGACAGGACAAACAACCATGCACACACACACTCACACCTAGGGACAATTTAGAGTGACCAATTAACCTGACAGTCAGGTTTTTGGACTGTGGGATGAAGCCGGGGTACCCACGCACAGGGAGAACATGCAAACTCTGTGCAGAAAGACCCCGGGCCAGGAATCAAGGCAACAGTGCTACCAGCTGCGCCACTGTTCAGCCCTTGAATTCTAGTTTCCTTGGGGTCTAAATATGATACAACACTCATCTACTCCTCAAAATAATAAGGACAAAAGCACATGATGACGCTAAAGTGATGCTAAAAACAGAAAAACGTACCTTCAACTATTCAGATGTATTTTTGCACTAAAAAACATCTTCTGCCTGCCTCAACACACGTCACAGATCATTTTCCATAGATTTATTGATAAGTGATGTTTTATAGCCTGTTATGAAGAGGGCAATAAAAGCAACACACACGCTTGTGAAGGTTCGCAGATACTTTTATGTCTCTGTATTTCTCAGGAAGACACTATTTATAACTGTTCTTAGAGCACATATTTTGATAAAAAACAGAAAACATGTTACAAAAGTAGTTATGCGAGTTTCCATCTTCCTGGTACTCAGGTTTCTCTCATTATTGAAAGCATTAAGAGCTCCATAATAGCTTAACTATGACATAGTTTAAAAGATGTATGCTCCTGTATCCCTTACATGTGTTTTCTCTGTAATGTTTGAGCAAATTATTGAGCAACAATCCAAACGTGCAGGTTAATTGTAGGATGTGATGAAGAACAGAGCTGGAGTATTTGTGGGTCACTGGTGTCATATTTAACAAGCGACATTTCTTGTCTGGTTGACACTGTTACGAGGCGGGCAGCTGTAGTGTTTGACATCCCGTGCACTCTCCTGCTTTTAGCAAATAAGATTAATTTGATTCTGAACGACTCAACAGTCCAAATGTCAGATCTGCAAGACTAAACAAGACACAGCGGTGAAAGTTGTGTTTTTGTGACAAGGTGTTTGGAGACACATTTCAAGGTATGTCTGGTGTGTTTTCAAGCCCCAAATATGGAGCGATTTGGATCAGGTGAAAACACGCACAGATGCAAAGCCTCAGATGGAGTAAGGCAGATAGCAGGAGGAGCTTTGTTTATGTTAGTTTGCAGGATAAGGATTTCAAAGAAGTAGAAATGGTTCACAATATATTTAAACATTTTAAAAGATCTTATTGCTGTTGTGAGTTCAACCTTATTAATCTACTTTAAGACGCACGCTGAAGGAAAACAGAGGTTGGCTTAACTTGAACCCTGATATAAGATTAATGTCCATGAAAAGTTCTTGTAAACCTCAAACTGAAAAATTTCAAAAAATCTCTTTGCCAAATAAGTTGCTCATCTTGCTATAAAGCTATAAAGAATGCTTTTATTACTAATAGCAAATTATTTTTTGGATTTCAACATGATCAAGAGCATGAATTGAATGATTGTTTTGCGTTCTCAGAAAAGGAAACCGATTTTGTTGTGAACTTTATGTTTTTGCGCTTCACTTGAGCAATTATATTGGTTAGTTTTGATGTCACTGTAACCAAACAGCTCAGTCTTTGTCTCATTTGACCGTAAAGACTTTCTGCATAAAGCCATTTGTTTTTTCCACTTGGAGAGCTGCAATTGAGGCTCTCTATTAAATCTGTTGATTTCAAAACAGATGTTGAACTTTTGCTTCATTGTGCTTAAAAGTCAAGTTCATGCAAAGAAGCAATGCGATTAAATTGTGGGAAACCATTGCTGATTAAGAGAGTAGTCAAATACATGTCCAGGATTCACAAACTCTGCAGCTCATAAAATTTGTACTGTTTTTAGATTAGAGAAAATGCATAGTAAATTAACATTAGTACACCCAATGTGAATGTGTGTGTGTTTTATTTTAATAATTGAATATATGTATATACATATTCCAATCTTAGTTCTGTTATAGTTTCAAATGTAGACATCTGAAACTATTACATCAGAATAGCAGATAATAGTTTTGGATGAATTGTCTTTGATTGAAATAAAGAGTATTTTTTGTTAAATAACCAATTAAAGAATGTGTGTGCTTATTCTAGTACCTAATTTTTACATTAATTATATTTAAAAAACATTGTTTGGCTTGTTAATTGAATATTTTTAACAAGCACTTGTTTTCTATGCAGGTTAAAATACAGATTTTTGATTAATGTTAGCCCAATTTGTAGACTATATTACATGATGTATTATCATATCACACATTATTTCATCCACAAGTCTTGCTGGTTACAGTTGAATGTAGCGTATAAATGTTTAATCATTTTTATATTGATACATGCTATACCTGTATATCATGTATACAGGTTATCTCTCTTACTATAAGAGATAAAATATTATGTAATTGTTTATTTTCTAAATTTCAGGTTCATGAAGAATGCCGGCTCAATTATAGATGCTGTTACGTGGCAACAGTAGGTATTCTACCCTTTTTATCTCTATTTTCTATTCAATGAATGAAAACATGAACAAAAAGAAAGAAACATTAGCCGGAGTCTTCTCAAGGAATGAACAACAAGTCAAATATTGCAACACTAAGTATTTTAAATAGCCACTATAAACAATTAAGAAGAATTAAGAACAATTTTGCAAAAGAAACAACATCAAAATGTTGAAAATTAATTCTACCTGGCAGTAGTATGATCCACATGCAAATCTTTTCAAGCATTTTCTACCAGATAATATTTGACTGTACCTGAAGACATTTGTAATATTTCTTGGAAAAGACACATTCACCTTGTGCTCAGGCAAACCAAAAGTGAGCAGTCATCAAGGTGAAGGTCAAGTCTAATTAGTACAAGTCGTAAGACTGGAAAGTGGAGGGGCTGTCAGTAAGACTTGGAAAATCACCACCCACAAGGTTAAAATCAAACCATATGCTCTGGTTCATTCCCTTTGTCAATTAACCCGTTTTACACTCAAGGTCCAGATTCCAGTCCAACCAGGCTGCGTGACAGAAACGCTGACCTCTATAAAAGAAGCCAACCTAACAAAAATCGAGCACACTCATTAACATGTCTACAGCTCAGGTTTTATACCATTGCAGCTGTCTGAAGTTGTTTTTAATCGGATATAGTAGGAGAGAAACTGAGTAGTACTGATATGGATTAGAGAAAGAGTTGGATTTGTTCATCTTCAATTGAGAGTTTGAAAGTGTTTTTTATGCTGAGTGATGAAACATCTTAAGCAGGGCAATTTTATTTGCATGGTGCAATTTCAGCAGCAAAGCAATTCAAAGCACTTCATGTGATTAAAGGGAAAATAAAACAAGGAAAAAAAAAAAAAAAAAAAACAGTGGGAAAGTAACAGACAAGGTTGAAAAGCATATTACACTTTATGACGTTTCAGTTTCTTTTTGAAGGTAACTCTAAACGAATGAGTTTTAGCCATGATTTAAAGGAACTCAGTGTTTCAGCAGTTTTGCAGTTTTATGGAAGTTTGTTCCAGATTAAAGAAACATAAAAATTAAGTGTTGCTTCTCTGGAGATGCGGAATAGACCTGAACCAGAAGATCTGAGTTGTCCAGAACATTGATACAATAACATCAGGTCTTTAATTAACATTACCTAAATGTCCTGCTCTAGAAAAAAAAAAAAAAATTGAAATTGTTCCGCTTTCTCCTTGTTCTTTCAATACCCTGTTCTCCACTGTCCTGTCGCTCCGTACCGCTTCCATCTTCGTCAGCCATGTCTCCTGTTTACCGGGTTTCGGCACCAAAAATGTTATATATTCGACTCATGCAAAGACGAAAAGGAGTCTGGTGGATTATTCGGATGAACTTTAGTGAATAACGAATGAACGAGTCATACAAAATGATTTACCACCGAGAGTGGGAACTGAGCTAACATAGCTCTTTCCTGCAAATATCCCTCCAATACTAATTTCTTCTTCGTCTAATTCCAAGTTCTTCTTCTACAAGTCCTAATGCATCATGGGATATAGAGTTCATTCGGTTAACGGTACACAAATAATCCGTTTTGAATCAGATACTAACTAGATTTATGAAACAACAACTCAAATAGTTACATATTAAATTGGTTAAACCCAAAACAAATTCTCAACAGACGTTATCAGAAAACACTTCTGTAATTTTTTTTTTTTTTTTTCTAGAGCAGGACATGTAGGTAATGGTAAAAAATGAAGCAGATTTGCAACTTTGTCATAAGTTCAATGCTGAGCAAGTCAAAAAGTGTAGGTTTTCTGTTTTTAAATTGCAAATGCTTTTCAGAGGACCTAGAAAGATTTTAGCATGCCAGGCTGAAGAAAAAAAACACTGAATGAATAGCCCTTCCTGCTGCACTTCATTAAAAAGAGACATGCTGGGTTGGAAAAAAGTGGGAATCACCGCATGGACTAGAATGTTTGCTTATATTCTTTCAATAATCCTATACCAGGTTTTACGAGAACTATGGCACAATTAACTAACCTGGAGAAGAAAACATCTACTTATTTCTGTATTTTTTTATTATTTGCTCACATCAAATTAAAAATAAGAACATGTTTATGGAAGCAATAAAATGGTGCGGTTGTTTATTGCCGTGCCTTGCAAAAGCAATCATTGTCTCAATCAACTTTTTCACATTTTTCATGTTAGAACCACAAAATTTTATGTCTTATTATTGCAATTTAATGGACGCAACCAAATTGGAACAAAAATGATACCTTTCTTTCAGCATTGTTTACAATTATAAAAACTCATATGTTCTCAAGTATTCAACCCTCCTCTGTGCACGTCTTTTGAGATATAATTCCTGTTATAGTGTTTCAGAAATGAAACACCTTGTACATAGTTGGGTTGTTTTTTATCTTTCCTGAGATGCCAGTCTGATTTTTATTCAGAGACAAACACTATCAAGTAAAAATAGCTTTAAATTTAAATATACAGTAGTTTTAAATTTTTTTAAAGTAATTTATCTCCACACATATTCCTATAAACTCTACTCAGATTCCCTGTCTCTGTGGACAAAAAAGATCCGCAACTGAAAAATTTTAAGCAATAATTCCACTAAGGCTTTCGCCAATGTCTTTAAAATATGTTTAAACTCCTTCAGAAAAAGTCTGTCTTTGCCAGGACTGTGACTTTAGGCGCTGTGAAGTTGGACCATGCACTCTTTTCACTTTCTGATGACAGATTAAAGACAATTTAGGGAGATTTCCACTGCTTGGGATTCTGTTTCATACTCTAACTCTGCTTCAAACTCTCCACAACTTTATCCCTGTCTGTAGTGTTCTTTGGACTTTATGATTTGGTTTATCTAATGTTCTAAAACAAAACAAACAAAAAAAAAAACTTAACTCCCCTTTAAAATAGTTGTTTTTATACTGAGATTAAGTTGTGACTTGGTTTCACTTTATTTCATTTAGGAGCATCTAATATATTTTTCAAAACAGTCATGAACATCCTTTCGTTTTTGTTGGTCTATCACATGAAATACTACAATGTATTTGTGTTTGTATGTGTACCATGACAGCATAGAAAAAAAAGGTTAAAGGGAATGAAAACCTTTGCAGTGAATGTTTTGTTCTTTGTTGCTTATTTGCTCACTGTCTGGTAAGCAGTTTTTGTCTATTCCAAACTGTTGACACGGGTTGGGAATTGAACCAGGAAGTTTAGATATTTGAAATAACACTTCTTCAGCAGTGGTATTTGTATTACCCTAAAAGCAGCAGTGTTGGGCTGTCCCCTCGGTCCACGCTGACAAACCTCAGCAGCTACATGATAGATTGCCATGAAGCTTTTTACAAACACGTACACTCCCCAGAGGTTGAATCCTAGTGTTGGTTCCATTACTTTTCCTCCAACAGTGCCATGAGGTTGACATTTGTGGTTTTAGACTAACATATACTTCAATCAAACACTTAACTACACCCAGGCCCTCCAAGCATATATACAGTCATCTCTCTTACCTACAGGGGTTGCTTCATGGTGAGAGATTTCTAACATCCGAAAGTGTGAGACTTGGTAGCTAGCTGTGAAAATATGAGTGAGTAAAGCAAAGGAGACAAATTTACCCTTTTCCAGGAGAGTCGCTTTTTAGATGCCCCTGAGCAAAGCACATAATGTTAGCCTAACTGTTCCAGCTGTGGTTATTAGCAGCAAAAACATCTGTATGAAGCAACCCGCTCACTGTTGAACCTTACCTTAATAAGTGGTGTACTAAAATGGACCATAGCCTTAAACTTGTAGTACTTCTTTTGTTTATCACGTGAATCACAGCTCAAATTACACGTTTCTGAATGTGAACTGGGTCCGTTTGTCTAGTAAAGCGCTTTGAAATGAGATTGTTTTAAATTGGTGCTATAAAAATATATTGAATTGGATTGAAATGAATCACAAAAAATAATCACTCTTACTATTTGCTGTGGTTTAAAGTTTTTTTAAAAAAAAAGAACAAAATGACACAATAAAGCCTTGAGTTGCTTTACTTCTTGTAGACACGCTGCATCTTAGAGAGCTTTCACTTTTTACTGCAGATGCACTATTAAAGAGATGGTAAAGAGTTGTGGCTTTTTAGCTCACAGAGGGGCTGTAAATTTCCTGGTGGTGTTCCTTTGGTGGGGAACATATCCTTCTGTTGTTGGGTGATGATTCATTAAGCTGGTAATAGGCCTCAGCTGCACAGCGGCACACATCCTCCTCTCTGTGTATCTGCCTTCCAAGTCACATCAGGTGAATATTTCCTGATACAACATGTCTTGCAAGTAGATTGTTCAAGATTGGTTAAGAGACCTAATTGAGTGGTTGCTTCACCACAGCAGGTAGTTAGAGTTTCTTTGCTTTGCTTGTTGGTTGTTTATTGTTAAGGATCCCCATTAGCTGAGCTTTAAAGCCAGCTACTCTTCCTGAGCCCCATCATTAAAAACACACATCATACAATAAAAATCATTGAAATATATGACAGATGACAAATTTAGCATATATATCAATATAGTAATTAATTACAGTTCAAACAATTGCTTCCTTGTAGAGCTTTTATTATCTGACATGGAGGGTGTTCTAACATCACATTGGAACAAAACAATCTTTACATATATACAATTTTGGCACCTGTTTTAACAGGTGCTGTTATAACTTACTACTACTATTAGTTTTATACACTTCATTTCAGCTTTGAACACAAATCAAAGAAAAACATCAACAGAGAGAAACATTGACTTAATTATCTTTAAACCACTTTGCAACTAATTAGGCTGCATGATTTGAGTCATTGTTTGTAAGACCCATTTGTACACACGCTTTGACTTATTGGCTGATGCTTTGAGATGTTGATTCAATATTTCCACACCATCTTATTTTCCATTTCCACATATCTTGTAAAGTGAGCCAGTCCTACAAACCTCACATAGCATGGTGCTGCCATCCCTGTACTTCACAATTAGGATGATGTTCTCAGGCTTTCAAGCTTTCCCATTTTTCCTCCAATTAAAAGAATTATTATTATGCCCAGTCACTTGACATGTCTGCAAAACTCAATGTTTTTGTTGTTGTGTTCATTTGCATACATAATAGTTCTTCAAAGAAAGTAAAAATAAGAAACTGTAATAAAAACACTTCTAGCTGATCCAATAAAGGAAAAGTTCAGCCTGATTTATTTTAAGACAGTGACAAAATGTTTCTTTTTATACATTATAAGAGCATGTCTGGCTTCAACTATGTTTCCATTTTTGGCTCTATTTTTTTTCCCATCCCTGTTTGATTGCATCATATCTGTTCCTGTGAAAAACAGCTGTGTTTTAGGACAGCACTGGATTGTCAGTGGTCTACCTTTGATGGCACTTTGGACACGGTTGTGTAAAACAAGCTGACCAAGTGGATTTTTGTCTGTAAACATTCAGATGCAGTGGTGTTCACTGTTACATTTTAGTGAATACCAACCAGTAGAGTAGCACCACCCAAAAATCTTTCTAAATGCTGCAGAAACAAAAGATGTGTCTTTGGTTCTCCTTCCAATGCTGTACTCAATAAACCAGCAATGATTTTGTTATTTCTGGTTAAAACACCAAGTCAGATGTTTTATGTCCTTTTTTAATGCTATTTACTAACAACCATAAGTGTTAAGCTAAAACATGTCATCTTGACATTTTATAAACCAGTCACTTTTTTTTTTTTTTGCTTTGTTCACATGTATGATGGGAATTTTTTTTTCTCTGTGATCTGGCCTGAAGAATTATTGTGAGCGCTCTGGAAAGATGAAAGGATAGCCAAATAACTGGTATGACTTAATCCCTGCATTGTTTACAGTTTGAGGCCAGGAGCTTGGGGCCTTTCCACTGCTATGAGGAAAATTTCAATGAGTCTAAGCTCGGATTGCAACACTGCCTCACCCTGCACGAACTAAATGCAGCTCTGTTCATATTACTTTCGCTCACCTGTTTGTCATTTCCACAGATTTTCCATGACAGGTTTTGTAGATATTTGACAAGATTTTATTGTTTTGTTGTCTTTTTACTTTGGCATTTAGGTTGAAATAGTTTCCGAGACCCTAATTAAATTATTTTGGGGAAAAGAATTAAAACATACGTGTAGCTTGTAGGACAGCTGAAATGAGCTGATCTTTTTGCTTGCAATGTGTTTCCATGAAATTATGAAAATCGCATCCTCTTAACAGTAATGCTTTTCTAATTTATATTCAGTAAATACTTTTAACATGTAAACAAAAATTGAAACACACTTTGGCTTTGGTGAATTGGACAGATGAAAAAGACAATTAGAAACATATTTATGACAAATTCCCTTTGCTTTGAAAACTCACATTTTCATATTCTGTCATATTTCACCAAATAATGAGACTATTCATTCAAATTTGATATAATAGAAAGAAAAAGCTTATGTATTGAAATAGAAAAAAAACTGCTTATCCTTGCAGTTATGCAGGATTCTCCACCTGACCTGTGGATCTTTGCAACTCCTCCAGAGTTACCACAGGCTTCTTGATTAACACTTTTTTTATCTGTCTTTTTAGTTAAAGAGACACTTCTTGACAGAAAGTTTAGTTTAGCCAAGGTTTTTTTCCATTTTTGTTAGATGGTTTGAATTAAAATAAAAAATAAGCAGACTCAGTTTAATAGTTCACTTGACTTGTAAAACATCTACACTGGAATCTATTTAAAGTTATCGGAGTAAATTTGATTTTGCACACTTGCAAAATTTTTGTGAAAAATATTGAAAACCATACATCTTTTTCTTTACTTGTACTTATCCACTCCTATGTGCTGGTCTATAGAATCCCAGCATAATGCATTGATATGAAGCTGTAATGTTGCACAATGTGAAAAAAGTTTAATGCATTTGCTAGGCATTGTATGTGCTGGTGTATCTTTATGGTAACTGAAATATGAACTACAGACTGTGCGTACTGCTCTCTTATTTTCTTTCCTTGAACTTTTGAAAGAGATTTTGGAATAGCTTTTGGCCTGCCTGCAGGGAAATCTTACACAGATCTTTGACTCTAACTATCAACAAAATCCACTCTCATCACGGTCTTTTAACATCATTTTTCATTTTCCTTTTTTCTTATGTCTTTATCTGTTTGCATACGAGATCACTGCAGATGTTTTTCTGCATTGTTCATACAGCAAAAATCCAGCACTTCCAATTTCTCTCCAGATGCAGTCCAGCATTTTGACACGGAGCTGGACTGTCAAAGTGCTGCAGCAAAATTGACCGTGTCAGTTATGTCAGTGTCTGTTTATAGCAGGGAAGTTAACTGACATGTTACCATAACAACTTTAGGCCAATGAAAATGAGACTTCTTAGATTGGATTTTAAAGTGCTGCATCTGTGAAGTTGTGTAGTTTGTGCAGTTAAGACGTCACTGGTCGACCAAGCGTCAATATATGACGAGTTGGGAGTGAGACTGGGTTGCACTGGTCAACCTTGTGAAATTTGTTTTTATGCCACACTACACCAAACATGAAGAGCCAGCTAGAGGAATAAGCAGATTATGTTGCAGCCCTCAGGCCCCCTGCTGTGTTGGGGGACCTGCAGTACGCTTAAAATTGTGGACAGGTTGACTGATTATGAAGGATAAGAACTGCCACAATTCAATACACAAAGCAAAAAGAAATATGTTTTTGTATATGCATATGTTAATTTAAATAATATTTGAAAATAAATTTTCTAAACTCAATTCACCAATTATTATTGAAAAGATTAAAAATGTTACTCTATCTATTATTAAGATATGATTTGTTTTTTCAGCATTTTATTGATGTTTCAGTGGTTTCTGTGCATTATTATTACAAAATAATTTATGCAGTCGTGATCAATTTGATTATATGCCACTCGCCTGACTTTAGCAGTGTTGTCCATACTCAATAATGGACACTATACTTTTTAGGAGCAAGAGTGATAATTTAAAATATAAATAAATCATAAAATATTTTCTTAAATCCTTCAGTATGTCATTCAAATTAGAAATAAATATAGGAAAAACAATTAAAGATGAAAGGATAATTAAATATGTCCAGGAATAAAAATAGTTATTTTATAAACTGGAGTTTCTCCCAGCTAATTTCAGTGAATGGGGCAAAAATGACTAATGTCATAGTTGATTTTAAGTGCCAGTTTACCAGTCAGTTGTTATTGTTAACGTTCTAGTCATCGTAACGTATGTATTTATTTATTTATTTATTTATTTATTGTCTCTTGGTGGAAAATTCATAACTACTTGCAATTATCTTAATTGTATTTGAATTAACAGACAAATACATATTTATGTATATGTCTGTCCATCTGTTATTTATTGACTATGACACCTATGTAATACACTGTAAATGTATATATTGTATGAATGTGTTGACACAAAAAATATTCATTGTGAAAATTAAGGTAGTCATTATTTGTTGCTACTTATTAAATAATCAATCTATCAAGTTTATTTGTATGGCACATTTCAGCAAGTGGATCCCTACATTAAATTCTGCACAGGGCCTGAGGCAACCTTGGGCCAGCTCTGCTAAATCACAATACCAAGTAATTTGTCCTTCTTGTTGTTAATTAAATTATACACATTTTTGCAGAGATGACTTGAATTTTTCTGAATAAATGTTTATAATCAAAAAGCTGAACATTTGATCATTTTCCTTTACATAATATAAAATTATTTAACTAAATTTGGTATGATAATTGTGGAAATGAAGAGGATTGATACCAGAACCATTTTAAATTAGCAATGATGGAATTAATTTAATAGTTTAACTATTACTACCCTATGAATCCTGTAGTAGATTAATTAATTTCTATGTGTGTTTCTTTGATCATGTTTTTTCTGTTTCTTGTCCAGTTATTTCATGGATGGCAGAGTAAAAAAAGCAGAGGACTTCCTAAAGACTCGTCTTTTGGACACACTCACAGAACAGATTGCTAAAGTCACCAAGGTACTGATGTTTCCTTTAAAATCCTAAATAATTATTGTGGATTACATTTTCTCTGTATATGTAGTGTAAAATTTTATGAAACCCAAAATTATACACGTATATTTTATTTTATTTATCTCTTTTTGCATTTTATACAAAAATAATTTTTTGTATGTTTCAAATGTTCATGAATATTTTCTTTAGTCAACTTTTAATTTCTGTAAGTTAGGTTTGCAGACCACGTCGAGGAGAAGATATGAAAAGATAATTCAATTTATTTATAAAACACCTTTTCTATTCCTTTGGAAAAGTTATGGTCAACATGAGCCTCTGCCCCAAATGTGCTGATTTACAAAAGAGAAACAGCTCAGAGCCTGAGGGAAACGAAGCAACCATTCCCAGCACCAACATTCATAAAGAGAGACAGGTTTTCAAATATGGATCTCAACCTGGACCACATTTCAGCATCTAAGAGCTGGAAGGATAAATTATGTTCCTTGGCTCAATAGAATAGAATAGAATAAACTTTAAAGTGATTGTACTGGGAAGCTCCTGGTATAAGCCATTTGTCTTCCCTTTTTGCCAGTCTTCATCATATAAAGACAGATTGAGAACGAGTATACATACCAGCCATTTTTGTGCTTCATTTCATGCAAACATTCAACATTGCAAAAATTATTTAGTCTAAATGTTTCACATATACACCCCTGGTGAATGTGTGTAAAGTTTTATTAACTTACATTAAAGTAAAAGTTACTTGGTTTTATTACACCGGTGATTGGTTTTTACAAGTCTCTCTTACTTAACTTTAACTTGTTCTTTTACTCTGAACATGGTTAACTTTTTTTCAGATAACTATCTATGCTTTGCGATTTCACAGCAAGACCTCCATACAAAACCTTTGTTGTTTTCACTTGCATTTTGTCGGCTCTTTACAGGTTGTTAACACACACACTCCAGGGAAGAAGGTGTGGCTGGGTGGACTTGGACCAGCGTGGGCCGGTGGCATCAACAATCTCTCTGAGACGTATGGTGCAAGCTTTCTGTAAGTGGCATAATAGAAAAAATTCATTAATATTTAGATTTTATTTTATTTTCATTTAGTGTATTTTATTTTCCATCTCACTTGCTAATATTCCTGTAATTTCCGCCCATTCCAGGTGGATGAACTCCCTAGGTGTGGCCGCTGTGCAGGGCATTGATGTGGTTTTGCGGCACTCGTTCTTTGACTATGGATACACACATCTTGTAGATCAAAACTTTAACCCTTTACCTGTAAGTTTGTTTCAGCTACACAAGGATTAAACATAATGCGCACTGTTTGGCCTTTCATCACAACAACAGGAGCTGACCAAGCTAATCCCAGTAGGCTCTGAAATGTTTCTGGGCAAAGCCCAGTACTTCGATAGCACCTCTGGCTCTTTCCCGTGGGAGCTATTAGCTGAGATGAAAGGCGTTTAGTGGCGATGAGTGGTCAGACGCGGGGGCAAAATGCCATGTAACCTAAGCCCTTTATCAGGAGCTCAGGACAGTGTCAGTGCTCCCCTCTACCTTCATCGTAACTGTGTGCCTCTCTGTGTGGGACAGGCGGCCGCTGAGAGATCTGGAACATGAGACTCTGATATGCAGGGAGTTAGTCAAACAGCCTGCAACACTGTGTGGAGCTGAGGCAAGTTTTACTATGGTTCGGCCATGCAGGAAGAAAAATATAGTAAATGTCTACGGCATCTTTGATTTTTGGGGACACCACTTTAAAATGAGTCAGTTTTACATCTTCGGATAAAACTAATCTATATTTATTTGTAAGCTATACAAAATATAATATTGTCTTTAAATCTTAGTTTAAATAATGATTAAAAACTCTGATGGATTGACAATCTTTGTCAACTGTTTTTTTTGCTTTAGTCCTTAAAATCTTTATTGGAAATACCAAAAATCCCTTTAAAATTGCAGATGGTATTTTGGTATCTGTTAAATTTGACTTATGTTTGATAGCTCAAGCAGGAGTCTGCTTACTTTCCTCTAACTAAGATGTATCAATCAATCAAGATGGCCTCATTTTGCTTTGCTTCTTGTTCCCATTATTTTTCTGGGAATGTTGAGCTCCCGCTAGGATCACAATGCTTTTAACATTGCTGGATGTCTGATGGCTGTGCAAGCCTACCTGCTGAGAGAATTCACTGCAGGGCCAACCTGTCCTCTGCGGGTAAAATTTATGACTTGGCCCCTTCCCCTATAGGATGACTCCACCATTGGTAGATTCTACTCAGAGCCCCCAGCCCATTAAAGGACTGAACACCTTCATCTTTTTCCACACTTTCCCCCCCACTCTCTCTCTCTTCCTCTTTTCTTGTTCACATCCTTCTGTCTCAATCATATTCCCTTTTTCTGTTTTGTTTGTTTTTTTCCCTCCTCGTGACCTGGCTATCTGTCTCCAGAAGTGGGTGGTAAGGTCTTTTTGCAGAGTGATGATGATCTAAGATATATTCCTTAAGGAGCAGACAACTGCTGTATTGGAGAACATATTGCTCCTGTATGAAAAGATGAAACAATATTAACTTTACAGTCAAAAGCAGGGAGGTGGAGGAACATAGTTGGCCTTTATAAAAGTACGTCTTTCTAATTTTAATTGAAAATGTCTGAAATGATTGTGAATGCAAATTTTTTTTAAATCTATTTTAGAACGACGGCATTATTTAATGAAGGGAGAATCTAAAACATTATAAAGTCTGATAGTAAATACCCCCATGGCTCTGAAATGGTCTGTTTTTCTTTCAGTTATTAAATTAAGATAGACTTGCTCCCACCTCACCAAGCTTAGCAATACAAAATGCAACAACTTTTACTTAATGATCGACATCATGTTCACGCCTTCAACTAATATTATGTTGGTATCTGCAGTAAGGCTTTTCTTGTGCAGAGCTTTTGTTGCAGTTTTCGCTGTGCCCACATTGCTTTCTCTCAGCTTTTTTTAAATTGTGTTTTGACTGGATTGCTTCGTCCTGGCTGCTCCTGCGCTTAATGTTTGTCTTTCCGTCTATCTACGACGGGAAGACTGGGAGACGGCAGGCAGTTTGACAAGAAAACAGCCAAACAGGCAAAATAAAGATTCAGCAAAAATTATTCAATCTACGGCTGTTTTTTTGTTTGTTTTGTTTTGTTTTTCTGTTCATAAATTTTGAAAATAAAACGAAAACAGAAAGTCTCCATTACGTATGATGTAATTACGATAGATCATAGCTCTGACTAAGTATTCATCTATCAGTCCCTCTGGCCACTGTCAACAATATCCCGCTCTATACTGTGCTCTGCTTCTTCGATGCCTTGGCAGCAAATTAAGTTAAAGTCTGCGTGGAAAAAAGAAGCCCTTAAATGTTGCCATATGCAGGATTGCATGGGAACTTCCTGAGGAGCACATGTTGTTCTGAATCTCTTGAAGAGGTGTTGAGTCTGTGTAGTCTGTAGAGTGAGACGCAGAATGGTGAACTTCTTATTAAGGATAACGCGAAACAGCAATTTATGATGCGCCACAATAGTTTGTAAAAATGTGGTATTTAAGGCATATCTGTTGTTTGGGCTTTACTTTTCATGTTTACTCATGTTTTCACATGTAGATGCTTTTCAAATGAAGTATTCATTGTCACTTTTCAAACCCAAACCTTTCTACACGATCACCAGAATTTCCTGGTAACCTGCCTGGGTTACCAGGACGTTAAGGCAACATTTTTATTTCTCATGACAGAGTTCAGAAGTAGCAGCTCGTTTGTACATAAAATCACAGTATAAAGATCTGCCAATCAGAGTTCTTCAGATTTGGTAAAGCTTTGACTGGCCAATACTGATTTATCTGATGTAAAATTTTCTTTAAAAACTATAAAACGAGCTGAATTCAAACATTCTTTGAGGCTACTTGTTGTGATTGATCTCTAATTATTTTAAATAATAATATAATTAGAAAATATTTATATTGTTTAGTTAAAAAAACTAAAATAATTACAGAGTGTTATATACTTGAGATTAGCACAATTAGCATGGTCAGCTCATCTCGTATTAGAAAATCAGCATTTATCATTTAGAGAACATTAATTATTACCTTAATCAAGCTTTTTTTCATCACAGTGCTTACACAGGCACTTTTCAATGTTTGGAAAAGTATTATATTTGTACATTTCTGACAACTAGAGGCGAGTCAAGCTGAAAGTTGTTTGATTCTAGTCACCAACTGGTTTCTCTGTGCATCTCTATTAAAATAAAGAAACAGAACTTACTGTGATCTGATGCAACATATGCATGCAAGAAACTCTGAAGACCTATAACATGTTCTAAAAGTAAAAAAAAAAAAAAAAAAAGCAGATAAGCTTTACAATGAAAATGAGGTTTCAATCTAAAACTTGAACCAGTTTCTAGTTAACTCAAAGCTGACGAATAAAAGATATGTTTTTAAAAGTGCTGGATGGTTGTTGGTGGATGCATACTTGTGTTTCTAAAATAATTTTTGCAAAATAAAGCTAATTGTGTGCTTCTCTTTGTGTCTTACTGGCCTGGCTCCTACAGGACTACTGGTTTTCGCTGGTCTTCAAGCGTCTGGTTGGTCCGAGGGTTTTAGCTGTCCGGGTAGCTGGACTCCAGAGGAAGCCCCAACCAGGGCGAGTCATTCGGGACAAGCTACGTATCTATGCCCACTGTACAAGCTACTACAAGTATGTACCAGATTTCATTTGCATCATGGCCTGACAGCTTTTTTTTAAATTATTATTTTGTTTTAATTCTAAGACTGTAACCTTTTGCAAAAATACAGCAATGCATTGGGAATGTCCTTGAAGCTTTAGAACAAAGCAGACATTTGCAGTTAAAACAACCCCCAATGTCACTGTGCAAATACCCGAAGGCTTATTGTCTGGTGGGGAAGAACAAAATCTCCTTTTCGCCCATTTGGCGTCCCATAAATAAGCAGTTCGTGGACACTCGCTCTTTCACAGCTCAGAACCTATAAAACTTAACGGGTATCACTTATCAGGTGTGTGGGTTCTGTCTCCCTGTCGTCAAAGAGCCGCTGAAAGGTGTGCTAAGCCTTCATCCCGTCTCGGATTGGCTGGAGGGGGATATTTGAGGGGGTTGGGGGGAGGGACAATAAGGCCGTCTGTGCTGGGAGGAGATGAAGAGTGGCCATGGCCTGTTCAAGGTTATCGTCTAACCCAGGCCAGAGGCTGTCAGCACCAGGCTAGACTTACTCTACGGCCTTACTCTAGACATAGTTCACTTAGAGTTTGGAACATCTCAGGTAGAAATAGGTTACTATTGCTCAGATAGAAGGATGATTATAAGTGCAGGCGATTTTGACAGTTTTCAATTAGTTTGGTAGTTTGGGAGTGGAATGATGTTATGTGCACAAGTTCAAGACTCGTTTACTCGTGGCCAAACATTTAGGACTGAAAACGTTCCCTTTCACATTCAAAACCACTTTAGCTTCCAATATTTCTGCCACTTTGTGGTTGTACACAGTTAGCGTGTGGAGAAACCCTTGTTGTCTTGGTGGTTTGGCTGTACTGTAAATGTGTCCAGCCAGTGAGTAGATTGAAAAGTTTCTTCAGCTTAGATGTTTGACTTCTTCTGCCCTTTTACCTCCCTTTAGTGGTTTGTGTGGCATTTTTTTTGTCTTTCTACTGACGCACAGACATCAAACAGAAAATGAGTTTATGTTTCTGGTTTGGTTCCTCATCGCTTGGGTCTAAGAGATCATTATCAATTTCTCCATCTAACCGTTGGGTCCATCACTCGCTGCCCTGCTCCATGTTTCTTAGAAATGAGACTTTAAGAGCTTACCCAGAGCCAGACACGCTGAGATCCCAGCTCCAGTGCAATCTTTTTTTCTGTCTTCTGGTAAATATATTGAATGCTTGCTGTCTTGCAGGGTGATGAAATAAATGGTTCGCTCTGTGCCCAAAAGAAAGATAAACATTAAGCCAAAAACAAGCCTGCTGTAAGGATATTAGATTTTTTTTTTTCTTTTTAGGGAAGGGTTGTAACCACCAGACTATTTAGCCTTGACCCTGAACACCACGGCTGACATGTGGTATTCACTACAGCTGTGTTGTCTTTGTCATATCTGGGCCCTTATAAGATTTTATCATGTTTGTTTTATCTCTCTCGCTTAGTTATTTACCTTTAGCTAATATTCCTATCAAATTGTGTCCCTAGAGCAGGACTTAAACAGTGTTGTCTGTGTAACTCAAGAATTGTTGTCCTTTTTGTTAGAGCAGCCTCCATTTGACCCAGAACCAGACAAAAGCAGGTTTTAATATTAGATACTGTACAAACTGATTAAACATTATTGTATTGAAATGTTAAAGATATCAAAATAAATGAAGTGAATGCAAAATGTAGAGTAGAAACCAGATATTCACGCACACTGTGTCACAAGACATAACTATTTTTTTATTTTTTTTTTGCAGCTTGACACAAAATTAGGACAATTTATCCTTCTTTTTTCTCGTCTTTAGATCAGACAGAAAATTATTTTTGTTTGTTTAAGGCCTTTATTATGACAGAGATAATATTTTTTAGATTTTTTTAAATACTTTCTTGAAAGTCAGAAGTTTACATATATTAACTCAACTATGTCTTTTAACTATTTGGGAAATCCCTGATGATGATCTCATTCGCAGCTTTGGAGTGGAATGGAAGCAAAACACATTTTTGGTAAACAACTCAAACTCAGATTAGAGTTTGTAAACAATAATAGCCACTATTATCATCACTGAAGTATGATGATGACAACATTGTGTCATCAGCCTTGAAATTCAATCTTGAGCACAATTTTTTTCTGTCAGATGACAGATAATCCATAGTGTGCAGTCAAATTAGTTACCAAGTTTTCACAAATGACGAAATGAGTGCTTTGGAGTGGCCATCACAAAGACCTGATCTCAGTCCCATAGAAAACTTGTGGGAAGAGCATAAAAGTTGTGTATGAGCAAGGTGGCCTACAAACTACCAAATCTGCCAGGAGAAATGTGCCAAATTCTCCACAAACACTTATGATTTGTGGAAATATACTGAAAATGTAGGAAAAGTAATAAAGCAACATAAATATATGTCATTTAGCTCATAGACATATTTTACTAACTGGCCAAAAACAGAAAAGGTTTAGTTTGACTTGATGTCAGACAGTGAGAAAACAAGGTAATATGTCCTTTTTTATGGCGTATGTAAATATCTGGTTTCCTCTTCATCTGTTAAACATACTTTACCTTTCTTTATGTATTTTCTGAAAGTTTTTTGATCCAGATGAGATAAATGAGTTGTGTTTTTAAACTATAATTTTGTGATAGAAGTATCAAAGTATCTCTTTGTATTTATCATTACTAATAAAAAGCCTAATTCATAACGGCATTGTAATATAGAAAATTCTCAGTAGCAGATGTGAAGAGGAGTATGTTTTATTTACTTGCCAAGAGGCATTTCAATGCAAAATCAAAGTAATGCTGTGCTTTATCTTTTGTGGGATCAGTCCTAACTACATGAGAGGCTCCATTACAATCTACATCATCAATCTACATCGGTCGAGGAAGAAAATCAAGCTAGCAGGGACGTTACGGAACCGGACCGTCCATCAGTACCTACTCCAACCCCACGGCGAGGGTGGACTCAGAGCCAGGTTGAAATTGGCCTATTTCTTTTTTCTATTTATTTAAAAACAGCTAATTATATACCCCTAATGATGTGATTTCAGATTACGATCATAAAAGGTAATTATTTTGTGCAGTAGTCTAAAGGGCATAGAGCTGAGGAGTCAGGAATATTGGAATTTTATAAGCAGTTTTTATAAGGTGCTAAACACAGACCCTTTACAAAGCTGCATTAAATTAATTTAGTTTTAAGACCATAGGTTGTGCTGAGCCAGCATGCTGGGTGAATAGCACACCACAAAACATGTAAATACACATCTAGATTCCCTGTTTTTTTCCTTCTGCTCTCTATCAGTTGTCTTCTGTTGGGGCTTTAATGGTATTACACGGAAATGTTCCCAGTGCATATCCATTCACAAGGTTAAATAAAGTTCAGTTCAGATTATTTATGCAGCACCAATTGACAACAAAAGTAATCTCAGGATACGTACGGAGAAAGTTCAATTCAAATATACCGAGGCAATCCTTTTCAATCCTGGCATAATCCAGTTCAGTTATTCCAGTGTGTTTTTAATTTGTTTTCCTTCTCGATTTCCAACTTAAATACAATAATACATTTTTCATTTAACTGCTGTCTGTTTAACCTCCCAGTGCTGATTTGGTCATTTTTTTATCTATGATTTATTTTCAGTTAGTGCAATAACCCCACATAATTCTAATTTCCTCAAAATGTTTCTTGAAATAAAATCATTATAGTTTTAGTCTCATGCTCTCTACCCTAAGTCACCTGGTCTGTTGTTTTTGGACTTTGATTTAAGCCCAAAATCCTGGAATAACAGCCTAATGACTCACAACTGTGGATGTGTGAGATTGTCTTTGAAGCATACGATACCTGCATATGGCCTTAATCGAGGCTGACACATAAACCTGGAGAACAGCGTAATGATGAAGGATGTTTTTAGTGTTTGAACAGGATCGTAAGGCAATTAAAAGGCGAGGCAGCTAATGATGTCCCATTATCTGTCCTTAAAGAGCTGTCTTTTACCACAGGCACTGCATGAGAATTTAATGATCAATTCAACAGCACCAGATGTCTATAAATTTGCCTTTGTGGGACTTTTTAAAGTGCTTAGACTAATGCATGTCGAGGGGCAACTTTGAGCAGGTCAGTTTGACTTGTAAATTCTCATTGGAGGGCATAATTTTATTTGAAATTTAATTTAATTTGGTTGGTTCTTGTAAAACCTCCAGACCGCCAGTTTTTATTTCTATTGCATTATAAACGTTACAACGTCAGTAACTGAACCACATTTATGAAAAGCTTTGATTTTTTAAAACTAACGATGCTGTGAACTAAAGGAATACTGCTTCAAAAAAAAAAAAAATCTGCAAATAAAGCTAATCCTAAATTATGTAGTTAATGTTTTATACATAAAGACACATTATAAATAAACACAAAGCAGCAACAATTGCTGTTGGGTTTTTGGAATGCAATAAATGATTTTATCTTCATTTACTGAATGCTCTGTTCTCTATTTTACAAGTATGCATAACAAATATCATGAAAATGTTCTGGCAAATAAACATATTTCCATTCAAGTGAGACTGAATACACTTTTAAGTTTAAATCAGACAGCATAAACTGTTTTTCTCCTGACACTACAAAGAGTACTCATAATCTAAAGTGCTTAAAATGTTTACCCAAAGCCATTTTTATAGGACAAGACAGAAAAATACATTTAAGCTCATTTTTAGTTTTTTGTTTTTTTTTTTTTTTTCTAAAATTAAATGTTTATTTTGGTGCTGCTTTATAATCCACTATTAATTATTCTTAAACTACTTATGCCAAGTAGTTAAAAAATTATCTGCTATTAAAACTTTTAGGTTTTATCTGCGCTACTGTGCTACAAACTTGTAACAGCAGCGCCCCCAAGTGTTTCACTTTTGCAATCAGCGTTTCAACCAAAAGTTGATGCAATTAATCTTCCTCTTTAGCCTTTCACATACATTTTACATTTTCTGGTATTATGTGTCAGAAGGCAGCTGGGAAAGACTTACAAAACCATCCCTGATGACCCTCAGATGGCTAGACAGAAACACTCACTACATACCAAACAATGAAGATCACTCATTTAACGGCTACAGTGTCCTGTACAAGTAATCCTTATTTTTAAAGGCTGCACTCTTCAACAGAAAAAATGCTAATATTATTCTGTCAAATAGCAAAGGTTGAAAAACAAAAGTCCATTTGATTTTTATTGATTCCCCCAAGTGCACCCAGAGTCACACTGTAAGGTGTGAGATTGTTTATAGCGCTGATCGTGGTCTGATCCAGAAAAATATTCAAATTTTCTGGAAATTTGAATATTTCCAGAAAATATTCAAATTTTCTGGAAAGCTGAATTTTGAGTTTTGGTTAGCTGTAAAATGAAGTAGAATAAAATCCTGAAATATATAACTGTGTGTAATGACTTTCTCGTTCTAAATTAAAATATAGTGATAAATGAAATATTTGATTGTATTTGAATATACTGAGATGCCCCAGTGAAACCTATTTAAAATTCTAGTATTTTAATATTTCAGTTCTGGCTATCAATGTTTCCTGTGAATATGTTCATTTTTAAAGGGTGTAGAACAGTCTGCTTCTTAAAATAAATAAGGACTCTGTGGGTCTAACTATTTTTGTATTCTTTTTACAGACATGTACAGCTGAATGGGGAGAAACTCCTCATGGGCAACAATGAGACATTCCCAGAGCTAAAACCTAAAATTCTACGGGCTGGACGGACAATAGCTATGCCTCCAATGACCATAGGGTTTTATGTCATTAAAAACATTAACGCATACGCCTGTCGGAGATAACAACGGCTCTTCCTTCCGAAGCACAGAACACTATATGAGTTTTCTGGAGGCAAAGCTTAAAAACCAAATCACCAGAGGACACAGCGTTGTCCTACTTGAGGACAGCTGAACAGAGCAGACATTTGGAAACACCCTTGCTGAAAAACAGCCGACTAAGAATGAGATTATTATTATTATTTTTGTGGGAATATTTAAACCGCTCTTCCCAGTTTCAAATAAACCTCACATTCTCTCCTCTGTCCCAACAAAGTCTTTCTCACTATGATGCATAAGAAGGACTTCACTGCTGAACACATTGTCTTTTCGCCAATAGTTCCTCAAAAGGTGCACAGCTTTATGTGGTAAGTTATTGTTTTTGGACTGTGACATTTTCATTTTGTGGGGCACAAAATGGCAAAATTATAAACATTGTTTGGGCTGATATTTTCTTGTCTTTAATTGTCCTTCTCTCCCAGACTTTCGGTTGCTGAAAGAAAAAAAAACACAAACACAATATTTCTCACAGAGAAAACTGTGGCATAGCTAACATTTGTGCATTTATAAGCTTTTTAAATTAATTTGATAAAGCTACTGATGTGTCTACTAAAAGCATTTTTTTCCCTTTGTTTTGAAGAGACTTACATTGAAAGTGTGGGGCTTTAACACTTTGATTATTTTGTCGTCTTTGTTTTTGCTTTAGTGATGCAAGATTTCCTTTTATCTGGATAAGATACATTTGATATCAGTGAAGTTGTTCCAGTATTTCGAGGAAAAACTTAAGAACAATATAAAATACACTTGATACTGGATTTACTTAAAACATCTTAAATCCCAGTTTTTCAGATACAGTTTATAAGCCTTTTCATTTAATTTTATATCCGATAATCCTTACTATTTTAATGCTGCTAGGTCACTTTTGTATGGAATATATCTTTGTACAGATATGCAGTCATATATTTTTTAGAGTATGTATTGTACATAAAAAAATATAAAGGAGATTTAAGCTTGATATGTTAGATTCAATATGCAATTAATTTATGATAAAAAGTCTATTTCAAATATTGAATGTCCAGTTCTTTTTTTGTTTTCATATTCAGTTTCTTTGTAAAATTGTAAATGTTGTCATGCAAAACCATGAATATGCTTTAACAGTTTCATTATTTGTCACTTACAAACCTCAAATGCCAAAGTACAGTCGTATTTAATAAATTAGAATATCCTTTCTAATGAGGCTCATTAAACATACTTTTCACTAGACCCACATTAACATTGCTAAATGTCTTCTTTATTGGTCTGGTGTGATATTTTAATCTTAAATGTCATGTTTTCATTAGCTAAAAGCAGAAAAATCACAATAAATAGACTTAAGAACATCAGTTTTTGAATTGATTTAGCAAAATGAGTGAATTTTCAATAGATCGTATGGCTGTGTTTTATTGTATTTTTATGTTATAAACAAACAGAAATTCAAGCATAATTGTGAATTTGAAAAAAAAAAAAAAAAAGGTACCCGTTTTGCATTTGTTTACGTGTGCGTTTGTCTTCAACTACTTACTTTCTGCTTACTTTCCTTTATAAAATAAAGGAGTTGCATGAGAAGTTGTGGGTGTTGTATAACCCAGCCATTCATAAAACTAAACAGGTTTATCTCTGACCATCCTGTCTTCTCTATTCCTTGTGATGCTGTTTATTGAACAGCATCTATACTGAGATTAAAATACATAGTGGGAGAATCCACTTAGCTGAATTTTAAGAGCATTTGGTTGCATTGGAATTCATTTAGAGGCAAGCAAGTAAATACAGTTGAACACATATGCACACCACACTTTTCAGATATTTACTCGCAAAAATAAATCCATGCATTATGTTGTAGCTCATGATTACAACATAATGTAATTATGAGTTACATTATGTTGGTCTATTATATATAAAAAATTTAAAAAAATCCCAAATAAATGCATTGAAGTTTGTGATAATACGTGACAGAATGTGAAAAGGTTTATGTTTGGTGAGATACTCATTGAGAAAGAATTAGTATTGATCTGAGAATATGCTAGAGGGTCTAATGATAAATTTATCTTAAATGTTTTCACCAACGTATTTCAATGTTGAGTCTGTACTTATCAGACTAAGACTATTTACTCATTTACTCCTCCAAGCTTAACAATAAGTTCAAAACACAATAAAAGTTGATCAAGAACTGGTTCAGTGTTCAGAAATGTTAAATATAAATATTATTTGCCTCTGAATGTGTTTATACGTAATGTAGAGATGTTTATATTTCTTTTGGAGAGCATTATTTTAATATGGAAAGTGTGCCTGTATTATTATTATTATTATTATTATTATTATTTTTGTTTAAAATAAAAGTTTACATTGCTATTAAAAACCCACAGAGCATGTTTTGTGTTCATCATACATTCAAGTCAATTCCACCTGCTGTAGATGTACATCAAACATTGGAAAATATCAGAGTGTGCTGAACTTTCCCTGTAAACATGAGCCAAAGGAATGAAGAAAAGGAAAGGTTTTTGATTTATATTCGCACAGGAGCGCAAGAGAGCCGATAAACCTCCCTGAGGGAGATAATAAATACAAACTGTCACTTTCTTGCAGAATTCTTTCATGAAGTTTTTAAGTTGCTGTTTTTGACACACTCACTCGCTCACTCCTTCAAAATGCTACATGCTACGGCCCCAGATGTGGGAGCAGCTGGAGCGACCCTTTGTAGTGGTGTCTTGTCACTGTATGAGGCGGCTGCTGATGGGAACCACGGAGCCAGGACGGGCTCCAACGGCAGACTCAGACAAGCTAAACCTGAACCACACATGGCTTACAGTCGGCTGATGCACAGATAACCAGGATTTTCTTGATGCTTTTGCGTTTGATGGATCTTCGGTTTCTTCTCTGAAAGCCTGGCGGTGCAAAAATGTCCACACTAGTGATTCCTGTGCTGATGTTCGATGCCTGTTTGCTGTTAGCACAAAGAGGCCATGATCCAAAGCATGTACCTTTATTTACATTTTGTTTTAGATTTCATAAACTTGAAATTGGCTCCTGCTTTTATGTAAGGAGCGGAAGTGGGTTTTTTTTTCTTTTTCCCCAGAAATAGCCTTTCCTTCACATGTGGTTCACTTTAAACAAGCTGACTCTTTTGACAAGCAAGAGTCAAAGCAGGCTTGTTAACACTTGGCCATATTCCTGCGGTACTCATTGTTGGCCACATATTACTGCTGATTTGGATGAATACTCACATGTATTAATTTTAGATCCCAGCGACAGAAAATAGACTTTTAGTGAAGAACTGGACTGTCATTAGGTGATATCTGCTGTTTTATAGCAACTCTTCTTTTACAAAAACTTAAATAATTATATGCAATTCACAAGATTTCTGCTGTGTTCTGGAATCTCTGAACAGATATCAGTGAAGTAATTTGATTGGGCTGATGTGAACAATGAGGCCTAAGTGCAGCTATTGATGCCCCTCACGATTCACCGCTTCCACTCACTGAACCTATCTGCGATCTGATTTAGGGAGACTGTGCCGTGCCTCGCCACTTGTGCGTGACAGCGTCTCCACAGTGGAGGTAGCTGTTGCTCAGGCCCAGCTAACACTGTTTATATGCAGGGATCCATTTTGAGGCATGCAAGGCCCCCCCACCCTGTCAGCAAACATTGAGGATTTCATGATGTTTACTCTGTATATACAGGAGTCAGCCTAAATAAGATCGTCATGAACTCCAGGTCTCCAGAAAACTGATGGACTAGATTAGACTTTGGCCCGCAATGTCCCAAATCCCAGCATTTGGGACCATTTCGACCCAAGCAGGGTTAATAAAACATAAATATTTATGCTGCTTTGCTTCACTCAGAGGCCTAGCACACAGTCTGTGCAGAATATTATGATAAAAGGCAGATTTGTTGAAGCCATCAGACGTTTCTCTGAGAAGCGGCCTGGTGTTTCAATAATTTCTGTTAGTAAGTCCTGCCTACAGTTTTCAAGCGTCTTAGTGGGTAGGCAGCTCCAGGCTGCTTGTTTTTTGGGGTTTTTTTTACTCTGTTTTCTTTTGTGATACATATAAGACTAAATACTGACTGAAAACTGTCCTATTACTTAGAGTTTGGCCATGTTCAGATTTAAACTTATGTTAAATAGGTGTCAGTGCACACCTTTTACCATTTGAAGTGGCTCTGATTGATCTCAAATGAAATTCAGTTGTTAAATGAAGAAGGGTTTTTAAAAGAACAACAGACTGTTATAGTTATATAGGATAATACTGTCTTATACCTTTTAGCACCAGCTGGTCAGCAACATGCAGACGAGCTATAACCTGGTACAATGCATCTCTCCTTTTTTAGGCTAATGTAGATTATGCTTTGTCCCTGTTTAATGTCAATTAACAAATACAAAACATCAACTGCAGATGTTTATCAGCTTGATCTCATTCTCAAAAGATATCAGTCAAGAAAAGAAAGAAAATGCAGTTTGAAATAGACAGAAACACAAATTCAGACAATAAATCAGTATGTCCTTCTGGCTTCAATCACTTAACATTTGCACATAGAAGCCTCACAACAAACAGAGGCTCTGAAGAGTGGGATTGTTTTTTAACAAATGTACTGCAGTTCGTTGTACCAAGTTGTTTTTTTGCATTTTCCAAATCAGTTAGGCAGACAGACCTCTCTTTCATCATATAGACTTGAAAACGGGCTCAGAGCTCAAACCCCATCTTTCTTCACAAAAACCAAAGGGCAAGATCCCTACTAATCTAAATCTAAATCTTGACGCTGCATACCACAAATACCACATTATTACCTCAAACTCTCAGTCCGTCATGTGCTCCACTTCATTCATCAGCACATGACTTGTTCCTGCCTCAGTGATCATCGGGCTCCTGGAAGAATAGTTCACTGAAAAGAGGGGCTCAAGAGCTGGGTTATGGCAGGCCCGCATGACATATAATCAAACCAATTGCATCCAGAAAGTATTCACAGTGCTTTAATTTTTTCCCCCACAATTTATGCTACAGTACTGCCTTATCCTAAATTGTTTTAAATTAACTTCTTTCCTCACAACTCCACACAAAAACACCCCATTATGACAATGTCAAAAAAACGTTTGCGATGTTTCACTGTCAACTGTGGGACCTTATATAGACAGATGTGTGCCTGTCCAAATCATGTCCAGTCAATTTTACTGACCGCAGGTGGACTCTAGAAACATCTCAAGAATATCAATTTAAGATTAATATTAAGCAACGCCTGTGAATACTCATGTACATATGATTTTTTTTTCTTATAAATTTGCAAAACACTCAAAATGTTTTCCCATATTGTCATACATTTATGTGTGAAATTTGGAGGAGAGAAACTAATTTAATACACCACAGAGGTTGCAGCATAACAAAATGTGGAAAATTTGTATAATTCCAGATGAACGGAATTATACAAATATGACTTCTGTTAATACAGAATATGGTACACCGTGAAAGTCTGGAATGCAATTATTCTTTTTCAGATATCCACACTTATCTTTCATTACAGTAGGATTATGAAGTCCAAACTGTTGGCATTTCTAACACCATCAGTACGCTGTTATCCTGGATGAAAAAAAAAGTACATCACTTTGCACTCATAAATCTGGATGGATCTACAGATACCTCGCAAAGACTTTCAGACATAGAAATATGGATTTTAATTTGTGTGCATCAAAGTATTTGAAATAAACTTTACTGAACAAGCTGTGCTCACTACTCATCAAAGAATAACCAAACTTTCAGTTCACTAACCCCTACAACAATTTTATTTTAAAAGGTCTCCTTTTTAACAAGACCTATACATTTTTGGGACTATTTCTGCATAAGCCTGGTTGCATGCCTGTTTTGTATGAAGAAAGCAGAACCCCAGGAAAGAAGCAGATGAAAGAAGAAATGTTCAGATCAAACTGGGCGACTTATCCGCAGCAGTTGTCTTGGAATAAAACCAGCATGTTAGCAATTTATTTTTGCCAGCATAAACTGATGACAATCATGAATCCATAAGCATCAAAGTTAATACCGTAAATCATTTGACCTGGACCTGCAGTGAAAACAGATGAACTAAGAATTGGTATTTCAGCCCTTTCCTATTGATTGATCACAGCATGTAACAAAAAAAAATCTGACTGGAACAGAACTAAAAAAAAAAAAAAAAACATGTCATGAATCAGTTATCAGTTTTAAAAAAAAAGACTTATAAAAGAGATGAAAGCAAAGTCCCAAATTAAAATCTATACTTAATGATTTTTAAGGCAATTTAATTATTATTATTTTATATATATATATATATATATATATATATATATTTGCAATCTAATTATTAGATGAGCTGCTACTGTTAGTTAATTCAATGCAAGAAAAAAAAATCAAAAGGGTGCCTGATAACATTTAAAGTGCAAAAAAGGAAGCATGTGTATTTTACATTTAAATAGATGTACCACATTGTAACATATACATTTTTCAGATTCAGCATGAATATATTTCTGAACAATTATTGCGAGTCTTAAAGTCTTTAAATTCATTTTAATTTAAAACGCAATTATCTGCTCTGAGAAGCAGATAATTGCCGAATGATTATGTGATAAGTTGACTTGCCATAAACAAATTTCCTGGCTGTGAATCGTGGGGCTGCAGTCACATGACTGCGCTGCGCTTCGGTCGAAAAGTGCGGAAGAAAGCCATGAACACAAGCTGTACCTGCAGAGGAAAAGCAGAGGAAAGCTGGACTTTTCAACAGCAGAAAACGACGGAGAAATAGAGACCGTTCAGAGAACCGAGCTGAGAACCCAGAGTGAGTCAATGTGAGATCAACTAAAAGTTTCTGTTGGAGCAAAGTGTCAAAGAGAGGTTAATGAATGGAGGAAGTTCGAGTGTTGTATTAAGATTTTATGTAAAACTTGACAGATTGGGCCATACAAGCCCTTCGTCTATAATATATCTGTGCCTTTTTTTGGCATGAAAAGAGATGAGTAAAAAAAAAAGCCGCACATGATGTGTGCTTGATGGGAAACTGTGAACTTTCATCTGAGTCAATAGCAGATCAAGGTAAACATCAACAGTTGTGGTCTCATTTATTCCAGTGCTTGTTGACGTGCCTGTCTAATGAGTCTGCGCAGATGATTGTTAAAAGTGTTTTTTCACTGGAGTTTTCTGTTACTCGCAGACTTTGTGGCTTAAGTTCCAAGCACTTTATTGGTAAGTTTGGTCTTTGCAGTGTTGAAATTTGACTGCATAATCCTGAAGTTCAAAATGATTAAGTATGATGATGCTAGGAGAGCAGGAGCAGCCGATGATACTCAAAAGGACAGATTGAGTTTAATGTTTGCGGGATTTACATAAAGGATGATGTGTAACTCTTATAGAGCTGCTTTTTGCATGTTCTCATTGGTATTTTTAGGGTTTATCTTCAGTGATGAGCTCATCTTTAAGGTTTGAAGGCCTTATTGCCATTACCTTCATAATTGGCTCCCTTTACAGATTCTACATCTTGGTCAAAAACATGTATTTTTAAGATGCATTCTTTTCTGCTTATTTTTAAATAATAACATAAAAAATGCTTAATATTGTTAATGTAGTTTTTATTTTATTTTATTTTTGTTACGGATCGAAAACTGGACTTTTAACAAAACAATACTAAAGATATTGGCTTTTATTTTTCACTAAAAACATATGTTTTTTTTTTTAGTTTGCTTTGGTTTCTTCTGTTCTTGTTCTTGTGTCTATCTTTTTTCCCCACAATGTAGAAATAAAAGAAAAACATAAAAAAATATTACACAGATTTCATTGACGTTTCCACCTGTGAGACCCAACAAACCAGACATGTGCTTTTCCTCCCAGTCAGCTTTAGGTTTTTCACCATTACACTTTCTGCTTTTCTTCCCTTTTTTTGTTTTACAGTGTAGCATCCTTTTTTGAGTACTTGACGGGAAGACGTTTCTGGTCCAGATGAAGTGCTTGTTGATAGCCAGCGAGAGCGCCGAGGTCCTCTTCCACTGGAGTGACCGGGAATATCGCCAGAATATCCAGGAGAAGTATGGGGTCTCTCAGGAGGAAGGCGAAGGGGTACGGAGGAGGGAAATAAATCCTTCTTACTTAATTGCTTCTAGTGAGGACTTAAAATTACTCTCATTAATTTTATTTCCAATTCTTCGGTTCAGCTTCCTGCCTTTGAGGACATCTTGAGCACTTTGTTTGCTCCCATCATTATCTCCTGCAGCACCATGGAGGACAGCTACACCTCTTTTACTACTGAGAACAACCACATCTACGTCCTACACCAGGTAATATCCGCCCATCCTCCGTCCTTCGTGACGCAGTAGTTACATAAAAAAGTTATATCGGCTCTGACCTGTGAACTTTTATGCTCCAATTCTGAAATATTTCACAGTAGAAAGCACTTATGCCGCAGTGACCTGAATGAATGCCTCTCTTCTAGTGAGGCGTCACGTTTGTCATGTGAGTGGAGTTAAAGAGTCAAGCCAGGCTTTGTCCCCCTGTGGCACATGATCGGGTTGCACCGTCAAAACTTAGCTCCATTTTCAGAGAACTCCAAAGCAGAATAACGTCACAAAGCATCTCTCATTTTGCATTATCTTTTGCACATGGAACAAAAAACCTAATCGTGCTGCGTTGTGCTCCTTCAGTTCGACGAGTGTCTCTACATCGCTGTGAACGGGGACGGCGAAGAAAAGGAGGACGACCTGAGGAGAAAATTGTTTGTGCTGAAAAAAATGGTCGAGGTCATGTTCGGCATGGTCACGCTCAGTGGGAACCTCCTGAGGAAAGAGTAAGAACGTCCAGCCTCTTTCATGTGTGCTCTGGACTGCGTTAGGGTGGATGTGACTCCTGATCCATTTGGTTCCCCTTCAGACTGCGGCCTCAGGACACGGAGCAGAGAGCGAGGCTCTGGAAGTATCTGCAGAGCCTGCTGGAGACCTACAGCCTCCTCCGGGAAAACGACCAGAGCTTCTTAGTGGAGGTGGAATGCTTTTTGCTTCTTAAGCACCGGGGCCAGAAGGGGATAAACAAAACATAACTTCAGACCTGGAATGTGGATTTTTTGCCATTGTGAATGCAGCCAAGCTAAGCCTTGATCAGACCTGTCTGAGCAGTCGGTCTGATTAGTAAATAAAGGTTTCTAATGGCTGGAGCAAATCCAGGGTTCTTTAAATTCATTCATTTCTAAAAGAAAGTGTGTTTCCCCTCACCTCAAAAGTTCCTTATTTATTTACATAATTTCCTCTTACACTACTTTAAACAGCAAACATGTCTGAATTTCATATAGATTGTTACTCAAAGCATCTTTAGTTTTCACACATATCTTAAACTAGAAAATATTTTTTTCATTGTTTCATACTTATTCCTTCTCTTTACAGAATATTTCTGTAGATCGAGGGTCAGGATTATGACTCCACCTTTCTAAAAGATTTAAAAACTATTCTTTAATTGCAATTGCTTTTCTGTACGTCTTCACTTCATAATTTTGGTGGATTAAATTAGATGGAAAAAAAATTTAAGTATACAAATTAGTAAAATGTCATTTGAAATGGCAATTATTTTTGCCCGCTAATTGAGCATAAACTGCCCACACCATTATATACGGAAGAGGATTAGGGCCACCGAAAAAGAAAAAAAAATTCTGACTTTAAAGTCAGAATTCTTTTTTTTTTCCTCTTCCATAATTATATTACCTCCACCATGTTTTATTTATTTTTTATTTCTGTAATCTGGACTAGGATTTTAAAAAAAGTTAAGGAAAGACAAATAATATAAGATCTAAAATTGGTGATGATATTAATCAACATAAGCAATAAATAAAAACAAATAAACAGAATTATAAAATCCAGACAAATAAATAATAAACAGTTATTACAATCATTTAAACTGGCCACTGTAATACGTACAGTGAAGGCTTAAGCAACATATAAAAGCCTATCTTTCTCACAAGTCATTAAATGCTTTTTTCCTGTAACTTATAATAATCTCCAATATGTGATTATCTAAATAAATCCTGGTAATATTTTGGAGTCAAAGTTGTTACTTGTGGTCCTCCTCTTTTTTGTTTGTGCAGAAGAAAACTTAACTTCACCTAACAGTTATTTTCCGTAAGAAATAAATTGAAGTCCAGACGTGTTATTTCCTCCGTCTCTCAGGCAGTGGAGCGGTTGATTCACCCGCAGCTCTGTGAGCTGTGCATAGAGTTCCTGGAGCGCCGCCTAGTCCAGCAGCTCAACAGCAGTGTGGAGCGAGCAGGAGAGGAGGTTCTGCATGCCTTCGTCCTCGTTCACACCAAGCTGCTCGCTTTCTACTCCAGGTTCGTGCTTTCATTGAAAACGTCCCAGTTTTTTTTTTCATACCCTGTGCAATTTACTGCTGCCGACTTGTATTTATTGTGTTTTACATTTGCATTTTGATTTATTTACATTTTTGCCAACCCTCTGCTTCTCTCACTGCAGCCGCAATGCGAGCATCCTCTCCCCCTCAGACCTGCTGGCCCTCATCGTCATGGCACAAAATATGTATCCCAGCAATTTAGATCTGGACGACATGAGT
This sequence comes from Brachyrhaphis roseni, assembly GCA_903066815.1. Taxonomy (NCBI): domain Eukaryota; kingdom Metazoa; phylum Chordata; class Actinopteri; order Cyprinodontiformes; family Poeciliidae; genus Brachyrhaphis; species Brachyrhaphis roseni. The sequence goes on from CAEFZY010078198.1 coordinate 119,835, forward strand.
CCGGAGGTATCGAACGGCCTACAACTTCTCAAACAGCTGCTTGTGTCTGCTGTTTTCTTTTTTTCTTCACCATTTTCTGTTTCTCTGTGAAGGATGCTGAGAGCACATCCGGTTCTGGTCCTGAGAGTTTTTATACACCAGAACCTTCCCCCTCCAGTAGAAGCTCCAGTAGCTCAGGTGAGTTATTGAGTAAAGTAATTTTATTTGTGCTAAATTTCTTCGCTTCCGTCTTGAGGAATAACTTTGTTTTTGGTTTGCTAGAAAAAGCTGGCCGAGGAGCAACTCCTGTGTTTGAGTTTGTGGACCCAGAAATCCAGGTCAGGATATTTTTCTCGACAAGACACAAAGATTGCAATTAAAAGTGACACACTTTTAGCTGCATTAATGTCTTTAGATGGCAGAGGACAGCTTGCACACTCTGGAAATTAACCCACCGGACCCTGCGAGCCCTCGAAGAGTTTTCCTCGAGGTATCACACAAAGATGGGCTGTATCCCATGATGCCTCACTCCATGTACTGCCTCTCACTGTGGCCAGGCATCACGCTAGTGCTGCTCACCAAGGTTTGTGGTTACATTAAAACAAAGCCTGTTTTTCTTTAGTTGCAGCAAAGATGCTTGTGGCACGTTGTAGATAGATGTTTAACAGATATTATAAACAATTAACACTGTAATGCCATTGAAATACTCTTTAATTTTTAAAGTATTTTATTGAGATTTAGCAACACTGGGTTGTTCATATCTATAAAATAGAGGGTCCTACTTCAATTTTTTTTTACACAAAAAGTTTGGCATTTGTATTCAGACACCCTGAGTCACTACTTCCTAGACTACATTTCAATGCCATTACAGGTGAGAGTTTTTGTTGGTATGTCTCTTGTTCTTTGCACACCTAGAGAGAAATGTCGGCCCACTATGCAATGCAAAAGCATTCTCTGTTTCCTGACTAAATAACTTTATGTTTTTGGAATTTCAACACTGGTAGCGTTTTTCTTAAGCTTGATTATATATTACGAGAAAATGGGGAAAAAGTTCAAGAGGTAAGCTTATTTCTGAAAGGCACTGTATATCTAAAGACATTCTGTATTTGCTCTCTTGTCACCCATGTCAGATTTCCTCCAGTGCACTGGCCATCTCGGTGTATAAGTACTTGGAGGACTTTGACAAGCTGGAGAAACGTTTGCACGAAGGCCATGGAGGTCCTGTTTCAGCCAAAAGTCCTCTGAATATGCAGGACATCCGCTCCAAAATGGACAAATTCATCAAATCTTTGGAGCCCCATGACTTACAGGTAGATGTAACCAGTTTCAGACCTCGTCATTTCATTGTACGACCTTCTAAATTATAATGGAAAATTTTATTTGTTTAATCGTCATAATCTGAACTCAAAAGAACCTCCCTAGATTCCTTACTCTTATTTAAAAGAATCACATTTAAGTCTTCCGTTTTCATTCTTTGAGCTCAAACAAGAACATTTTCTAATTCCCTCCCAGTATGCACAGTTACAAAATGTCTGGGCAGAGTTCAAGAGCCGAGCCTTTTCCAGAGCTGGTTCTGGTTTCAACAAAGAGTAAGTCCTCTGCTGCCCTCTGGTGGCCAAATGTCATTAAAGCAGAAAGTGTCTGAAGTTCCTTTTAACGTTTCCATGACTGTTTTTTTAGTCTCATCCCGTGGTGTAAGAACATGAAGACCCAGTTATGTGGAATATACAGACAGTGTTTTCTGACTGATTCTTTGTCTGCTGATGTTACTCATCGTCTCTCTGCTGGTCTACAGGAACGAGCCCAGGCTATGGTTCGGTGAGTCTCAGCTCACTGAAACGTCTTTATTTTTTGTCTCAGCACTCTGTGTCTTTAATAAACTTTATAATGTTGTCCTTTTGCACCTTCTTAAAGGCACAAAGGCACTTCAGGCTTTCTTTTGGTTCGTCTCATGTATTGACACTCTTCTTCCCCTAGAGAGAAACTGGTGGACTGGAAGGACTTCCTGTTGGTTAAAAGCAAAAGGAACATAACCATGGTGTCATATCCTTTTTTTTTTCAAATGTTACCTTTCCCCTATAGGTCCACTGACTGCTTTGTTGTCTATTAATGGTTAAGTGCACATCATATTGATAAACGTTCCCTTTGTTTTTGCTTCCCCAGTTTCTTTATAGTGAGCATTTTACAATTTTATATTTTTAAGTGATCACAAATATGAAAGAACCCTTGAAATACTTGGGTTTTTTTTTTTTTTCAGTTTATTTAAAAACCAAAAGAAAGACAAAATTATTTTAGATATCCCAGAGCCTCAGGGGTAATTTCTGGACTACCACCCTGGTAAGACCTGGCTAAACTCAGGCCCTGCCTTTCAAGCTGCAGATTTTTTTCAGAAATGTGGATCTTGACTAAGCTGATCTCACTTATCTGGAGGATTTCCCAGGCCTCGTCCATTTTATCTGCGTGGATCGAGCAACTGGCCAAATGATTGCTCCGTCACTCAACATCACAGAGCGCACTACGTCGGAGCTGGGGAAGGGACCTGTGGCTAATTATATTAAAAACAAGGTCAGACAACCTCTGCTTTATTTTACTACATGAGTTTTCTAGATGGAAAAAGACACTATGATCATTTAGACCAATGGACTTAAAAAGTAAAGACCTTAACAGTCATTTTACATCAAAACTAACAAACAAAATGACTCTTTACACTGGCAACAGTTTCACAAATTGTTTTCATAGTTTTATCTTAAATAAGAAGACTAATAACAGCGCTGCTATGAGCTAAATGCACACTGTGATGTTAATATAGTGAAATCAGAAAGAAGTGTTTGCAGATTTTGCTTGTTATCCTTTGACTGATGGAAATTAGTTTTTTCTCTTGCCTTTGTGAAAGGCAGAATTATTTTGCCTGTGCAGTGACCACAATTACTTTCTTTTTCACTTCTGTCTATCTTTTGACCTTAAACTGAAGGTATGGGCCTTGGTCAGGACAACCCGCCGCTATCTGCAGAAGGGTTATTCCACCGTCACACTCCGTGATGGAGATTTCTATTTCTGCTACTTCCTCTGGTTTGAGAATGAAACAGTAAGTTACCCATTTTTTTCCCCCAGTGAACATTGGACTCAATTTAAGGATGCATTATTTTTTTTCTGTGCAACAAACAATTAATTCTATTAAATGTTTCCACATTTTTGCCAACTTGTGTACGCATTAGCATTATGCTACAAAATCTCTATATGTCTGATCCATCAGGGATACAAGTTACAGCCAGTGGACATACCAGTGCTAGCTGATGACTCTCCACCCATTGGGATGCTCGCCTATGACTACTACAAGTAAACAACCTTACCCTGAAATGTAAGGAAACCTCAAGCGGCCTTTGCTCAGTATTAACAGAAGTCATATTTTTCACAGTAGGCTGCTGAGGTACTACAGCAAGAACTACAAGGGGGAGAATGTGAAGTGCTATGAGCTGCTGACTGTCCACCTGGGGGTCATCCCCACAGAGATCATCCTCCAGCACTGCAGGCAACTCGCAAGCAAACTGTGGGAACCCTCACGCAATCCGCTGCTGTAGAAAGATCATTACACTCAAACTTAGAGAGAACGGTTTCGATCCATTGTTCCGTCAGGAATCAGGAAGAAAAGCAACCCACATATCTGCCTCACAGTTTCCTACTCTTTTTTGGTATTTTGTGTTTGAAGTTCTCCAAATAATTTATTAGAAGCACTTTTTCACTTAGCACGGGCAACCCCTGTGACTTTAATTGACCCCATTAAGTTTGCATTCTTGAAAATTAGTTTCCTATTGATTAGTCATGCACCTGTACATAAACACTGTAACTTTTTTCACCCTTTTAAAGTTTACAGCATTTGTATTTTACAAATGAACATATTGTACCTTCAATGTGACTTATATAAAAGAAAAATCCAACAAGTAGTTGCTGAATGTCTTTCCTTATGAATAATTTAAACATTGTTTTACTTGCTTCTGCTCTATTATCAAAGTTGTCATGAACACATGAGGTTGTAGCAACTGGCATTGATTGGTATTATTTAGGGATTCTTCCTGAATCTTACACAAAGTGCACAAGAAGCAGTTTAGAGGGATTTTTTTCTTTTTCCTGTAGAGAAATACAACTAGCAGCATAGTTGTATTCTCTATTTTGCAAATAAAATTGAAACTTAAAATAGAACATGAACATGCAAGACATCACACAATATAGTCTTTTTCTAAATATCATTTGTATAATTAATACTGTTCTCAAATTAACTGCTAAAAATCAGTCCTTTGACATAGCAATGCTAAGTTAGTTTAGAGACTGGGAGCATTTTAAAGGTCATTTTGCAGTGGGGAGTGTGTTGTACACAGCTTACAATAGAGGAAACAAACTCCCAACCAGAAGGGGGAGTGCACGCAGACTTAAGAAAAACTCAAAGAGCTCCTGTGAGGTCAGTCACGGCTCCTGAAGCCACCAGGTCCCTCAGGAAGAGTTTCTCAGCGCTAACGTCGTGCACCACCTGGAAGATTTTAAATAAATGTGGACAAAACGTGAATTCTGTGGTCAGTAACCTTGATGGGTGGATTTGGACAAATCCCTTAGGGATCCTGGTAAAGATGTGTATAAAGCCTTGAATAGTAAATAAATGTATCTGTTTTCATTGCATTTGTATAATCTCGCATTGTCATAATTTGAGGCCATTTATTTAGTAGGGGGAAGAAATTCCATCTGAAGAAATGATAGTTGACAAAATCATCTCTCAATAATTGGTACCCACAAAAACACCTAAAAATACATTTTAGACATGAGCAGTTTTTAAAATATCACTTTACGTTTTGAAGTTCTTAAGAATTTAAGAACATTTCTAGTTTGTGAAACATATCTTGTTCTGAAACTAATAGTGAATAAGCAGAAAAGCATCTGTGGAAACTGTTAAGTAAGGTGTAGGTGCTGTGTTTTCTAACAAGCATAAGCCTTGTTAGAAGGCTTATGCTTGTTTTCCAGACAGAAAAGAACCTTGCACGGCCATCTCACCTCTAAATGCTCTTGAAAATCTGTGAGGTGAGCCGAAGAGCAGAGTAAATAAGAAAACACTTGGGACTTTTGATTATTTACAGAAAAGAGTGATCTAATATCTCTGTAAGCCATGTGAAATATTGCAGGTGAAAACTTAGTAATTGTCGTACTATGAATAGACTATCCCCAGCAGTGGTACTAATAATCTTTCCTCCAGTAATTTTCTTTACGTTTTGTTGACGCAGAATTTTTCTGCAACGAATAAGTGAACTTTTCAGGGTGGAATAAAGGATAAATCTATCCCAAGGCTTTTTACATATCTTTCTGTGGAATCAGCATGTTTGCCCGTATCTGTAAGTCAGTGTAAACTTACTTGAGCTTTCATGGCACCCATGCGTATTGCCTCATAGTAGTGGAGCCTGGCCTCTGGGTGTTGCATGTCATAACCAAACCCTGCGAGGCTCACATGGTCACACATCTGCAGAGCCATCACCACGGCACTGGCACCTAATGTTGGCACCATCTTTGTTCAGAACAGAAAATGACCTTTGATTCATTTCATAAAGCAAAACAAGATCTCAAACTTCATCGATAATTTTAGAGAAATTATTTAACATGATAGCAAAGAGTACAAAATAGCATCCTTTGGAAAATAAATGTTGCTCATCTTTGAATCAGCTTCTTGGATGGTCCATGAAAATATTTTTTTGGTTCTGTTTCAAAGCAGTTGTCAATGGAAGCAATACAATAAATTAAACAAATGCAAATGTATCACACTTTTATGTAAAGAAATAGACAAATTATTTAGGAACTTACATTTCCCTGTTTCTGAGCATATCTCTGTATGACTTGCCCTGTCTTGTGAATGATCTCTGGATGAAGAATCTTGAAGCTCTCTGGTTTCAGCGGAATATCTTCAACTACCTCTCTCCAGAACCACATTTTGGACCAGAAGCTCTACAGATGACAAGCAGGATAACAAAAATTTACAATGAGAAACTTGTGCAGTATAGTTGGTATTCAGGTGTGGGCTAACCAGAGGCTGCTTGGTTATTATAGAAGTCAGCCAGTCCAAGTCCAGGCTTTTAAAAGCCACCAGAGCGACCATGGAGGTCTTTTTGTACTCATCGGCCGAGTGAGGTGCTGCCTCTGGGTACATCAAGCGGATGGTGGTGCGTGACCCAGCGTCTCTCTCAAATCCAGGGACGGGAGCATTATTCATCCTGGAAACAGGCATAAACCCCCAAAATTTCAAGAGTTGCATCAAAACAGGACTTTGTTCCAACAAATTCAAGGAAGGGCTTGGTGTGCTCAGTGAAACTGAACAAAGAATTTAATTAGGGCAACTACAAAATTTGACTTTTACTTCCAGTTCAGAGAAATTTGTAAAATTAAAAGAGTACTTAAAACCTAAATTTGCAAGAGGTATGACTAGGTCAGGGGTCATTGGAGGCTCTTGAAAAAATTGTATGGCCCCCAGTAGCAGTTCAAGAATGGGACAAATTTGAACCACAGACCTGATAATGACATCATACTGATCTATGTGAGATCCAAGATGGCTCCCGTGGAGAATGCCTCCATTTCCCACCACCACACATCGCCTGCACCTGTCTTCTTTACTCAAAGATGGAGGCAGACCAGGCTGAGGCATAGCGGCAAGGGCCAGGGCCAAATGCTCTTCACTCCCTTGGAGCCCCAGAGGAGGGGTCAGATTCCATGCCTTGGGTTTATCCTGTTGAACAAACACTGGGATGTCCAGAAGACCTTTAGAACAGGACAGCGACTTGAGGTGGTCCAGACCCCAATGAGGCTGGCATGGTCGTAAAAGCAGGAGGGCTGATCGATTTAGTAAGGCCTGAGGAGAAGAGGCCACAGTAAAATAAATTCTTCTGCAAATTTAACAAAGATCTTGTTAATATGCTATGACAAGCATCTTTACCAAATCTTTGGGATACTGGTAGTCATCACTGTCTGATGACACATTATTTAAGGGGAAATATGCAGGAATCAGAATCACCAAGTAGCATCCGATCAGCAAGATCAGACTAGTGGCAAGATTCTCCTTCCTGTTTAGAAGACAAAAGGACAAAATGGGCCATCAATAACAGTAAAAATGTAAAGGGCAACCATGTTCTTCCATCTGCAAATGTCATATCTGAATTGACATGTCAGCTAGTATGACAAAAATAAGTCCATCTGTTCAAATTACAGGTTGAAAATTTGTTTCTGTTTAATTAGAGATACTTGTAAAAATATTTTGACCCTCAAAGTTTTTGACATTTTATCACATTATAACTATAACCTTCAAGGAATTTTATGAGATAGACCAAAAGAAAGTAGTGCATACTTATGGAAGAGCTCTGATCCGTTTTTCAAACATTTTGTATTTAATCTCCTCAGAGTCAGTCCTTTGTAGAATCATGTTGTTTTGCAATTATACTTCACATAACTGTAAGTGTTTTAGGGTGAGTCTCTACCAGCTTTGCACATCTGAATACTAAATATTTGCTAGTAGTTCTTGGCAAAATAGCTCAAGCTCAACTACATTAGAAGGATAGGTTAGTGGACACCAATTTTCAATGTTTGACACAGATTCTCAATTAGATTCAGGTCTGGGCTTTGACTGGGCCATTCTAACACAAGAGTGCATTTTGTTTGAAACCATTATTGTCAGCTCTGGCTTTATGTTTCAGATTATTATCCCATGTGAAGATAAACTTTGTTGTCAAATTCTAGTCTTCTACGACCATTAATTTAGATAGATTTCTTATTTCTGCTAAACAAAAACATCTCAACAACTTGATGCTGCCACTAACACATAGCACCATGGGAATGGTGAGTTGAGAGTGAAAAGCAGTGATAGCTTTCTTTGTAAAATGAAAGCCCTCACTAACTTTCTCAGGTTATCACAACCATGATCACAGCCACACCTCCACAGCTTATATGCTGATGACCACAAGCAAAGTAGTTATCAATTTGTAAAACAAACTTTGCTTTGTCCCATTTCCATTTTCTTACATTATGTCAGATTAGTCAGAAGTAAGGTATGGAAAGTTTTCATTCTTCTACATTAACTTAGGTATTGCCATGTAGAAGTATGATTTCTAAAGTAAAATCAAGTTACTTGTCTTTATGTTTGACTGTTGGTTGTTATATTGCTGTGTATACAATGTATTCAACAGTCCATGTAGCCTAACATTGGGCTTCAGTTAACCCTGAAACCCTTTATGCAAATAATCATCATACTCATCAACATAATTGCTTTTTCAAAAAAGAATTACTGTGGAGAATTTGAGCAAAATACCTGTTCTATCACATTAGATCATTTTTAGTATTATTTAGAAATATAATTGGTCCAGAGCTCTCTGTAATATTTTTGAACATAACCTGTTTTCTTCTTTGGAGGACTTGTACCTGGTTAGGAAAAATTCCCTGGACTCCGTTTTTAATATGTCTTGTTGTTTGTGACACACAGCTGTTGGTGTTGTTGTCTCTGCAGCCACAGGCAGCAGTGGAGCACCATCATCTGGATCTTCCACACTCAGATGGTTCAGCGTCACCATCGCACTTTCTTCCACCTTAAACACACACAATGTATAATGCTGACTAATGTGCCCTAAATCATTAAACATAATATTAAGGAATGATTTATCTCTACTTTTGAGACAAGATCTGTGAAAAGAAAGAATCACTGTGATTTATGTACGACGGGGAGAGTGTCATGTTACCTATTTTATAATCAAATATGAGCTGACGCTGCCTGAGACAAGAATCAGTTTTATAAACACATAAGAACAGAGTGCAACTTACAGCTTTCCTCGAAGAGTTGCCAGCTGATTTTTAACTTTCCTTTTCCATTCCTCAGAAATAAGCAGAAGAGTGGACGGTCAAAATGGCTGACGTTCCTTTTTTCCCTGACTGAACTCTGCCTCTTCCCTCAATAGCCCTGGTTAATCATTAACATGTCAGTCACACTCCAGCTGGAAAAGGGATGAATAAGCATGTGTGTGTCATCAGCTATTCATCCAATAAAACTCAATATTTAAATGTGAATAAACATGTGTGGGGCGGGGGTGTAGGGGTGTGTGTGTGTGTGTGTGTGGGGTGTGTGTCATCAGCTATTTATCCAATAAAATACAGTATTTAAACATAAAAAAGGGAGGAGGAGAGATGAAAAGTGTGATTAGGTATAGTGCTGGAAAAAAGTATTCACTCCTCACAGATTTCTTACTTCTTTTTTTTGTCACACTTGCTTCAGGTTGTTGCTTCAGGTTTTTTGTCTCATTTAGATTTTAGACAAAAGGAGAAGAAGAAAAAAAACATTCCAAACCCACATGGTTTAGGTGAAAATATATTTCACCTAAATATATAAATTATGACTTTGATTACAACCTGATTTGTTTGGTTCAGTTTCACTGGCCAAAGGTCTACAAAGGCCTGGTTACTGCCTGATCTGTATAATGTAGAAATCAAACATTGAAGCACGTGAAGAGTTTCATTCGCACGATTCAAAGCATGAATGGCTATGAGGCCACCTATAGATGTCAAGTCATGGTTGCCCAGTAGAAGGTGTTTGAAAGACAGAACCCAAAGGCATTTTTTATGTTTAACATTGTTTCTTAATTTTTAATGTAAACTGTTTCCTTTATCCTCTCTAAAATGCAATTGTCTTTCAAAAAGTGTAACTGATGATGTGTGGGTGGAAACCTGAATCTTAACAAGTGGAGCCGTCTTGTCTGTGTCTTGCTTGTTTGTTTAGCCAATGTTAAGTTCTACAATTTCACCTGGTGCTTGTGTGACACCCTTTAATTGCTGCCATTGGGCAACTCCCCCATATAATCCATGTCAAAAAGTGTGACTGTTTGGGGCTTACCAATCTTTGCCTGAGTTTTTTTTGTTTTTTTTTAAATTGAAATGCAATGGGAAGTTGTGTTTCTCAGAGTACTCAAGACACATTGTTCTTGTGCCTTATCTGCTTTTGAAGCTTATTTGATTGAGTTATGTGTTTTTCAAAATTCCTTAGTGATTTGACCAAAGCCCTGAAAGGGTTTCCCCAAGTTTGAAGGACTTGTGCTCCTTTTCTCCTTGAGGGCATCTTTTCAGCCCAATCGGGTGGAGTTATTATGTCCAACTGATTAAAGTCTATTGGTGATAACATTCAAAGAGCAGATATAGCACAGTTTGTGTACATTTTCTGTAAACTTAAATGTTGCCTCTTTAATTCCTTAACCACTGTCTTCTACTTATCCAAGATTGTGTCACAGACCTAACAGAGCTAAGGAAAAGCCAGGCATCTTTCTCCCCCGCATTTCTCTCTAGCTCATTCTGGTTTGCATGCCAAAAGGTATAAAATGTCTCTGAAGTGAGTTTTTGTCTTCCCCATGGTCTAGTCCAGTGGCATAGGACCCAAAAAATCCTCCAAAGTTCCAAGAAAGATCCAGTGTACTGTGTATTGTACCTCTGTCCTACCATATGACTAAATGTTGATAAATTAACTATAATTACATGGGCAAGACAATGGAAAACCTGTAGGAACTGAAACATTGGAGCTGGTCTACTTGATAAATTGGTCATACCCTTGAAAGATTTAAATGTGATATTTCTTACATTTTTACCTAAAAGTTTGTTCTGATAAGTACTGAGAACTATCTATCAACAGATAATAAAACAATAGAAAGGAAATATTACTTTTGTTTAAAAATATATATTTTCATTATAGTTAAAATGTGTTTTACATACTCAAGGTAAGATGAAATAAATAAGCCCAGATCATTTTTATTTTATTCTGACACCTAACAGAACCAAACCTGCCGTTGAAAGAGAGGTTTGTTTCAACCACTGCTGTATGTGATGTGTGCAAGCTATTCAATTTCATTATCAGCCCCACGCAGTATTTCCTGTTCCAGACAAGGCTGCTCTAACTGTCAGGGAGAGAGGGAACACAAACCACCCACAACACAGGGTTAGGAATCAGATAGTTCTTCTAGTCTATATAACTCTAAAACTGAGACCCAACAACACATTAGCGAAGAAAAGCACCTGACAAAAAATTATTCTTATCTATAGAGCTCCTAAGTGTTTGACATTTTTAGGTTTCTCCCTTGCAATTCATGTGACGAACAAGCTGCATGCTGCTGTGAGCTGATTTTATTGAGAGGGGGATGGGAAAACTTTCTCACTGCGACGCAGCCAAAATTCAGAGGAACCTGTTTATCCATGAAATACTGAGGTTTTTTCACTCCCTAATTCATAATCCAGCTCCTGTGCTAGAGCTCAGCACTGACCAATAATTGATGTTTTGTTGCTTTCTCGAACAAAGATCAAAAACTTGCTGAGAAAAAATGTTTCTTTTTACAATACACCCTTTATTAAATACGCCTCCATGATACATAACCAGACAAATTCCACGAAATCAGTGGATGCTTTATTTAAAGACCACATGGTAACAATCCTCAAAAAGGTAACACCATGGCAACAAGATATTTTTATTTTACCAGGCAAATCAAATTGTGGACAGGCACATTTGTAAAGCACCATTTGTTTCCAGGTGGAAATGGAAGCATGAATCTTGTGAGATCAGTTGGTGAGTGAACAAATGCATTTACACATGCAGCATACTTTAAATGTGCACCTAAATACTGTCACTGATACCAAAACAGGTCAGAGTATCTGTTTTTAAGCCTCTTTTTCAGTCTTAAAAGTTGTCATAACACATTAAACCAAGCTATAGGACTTGACTCTTGATTTATTTTTTTTTCACAGAATGTAGCTGTGAAAATGTAAATCTTTCTTATCTGACTTCAGAAATAACTGAAATCAAATATTTCCTTGTTTAATCAACAGGTCATTTTTTTGTTCATATGTATTTAAATTCCAGTTGAAATTCTCCTCATTGATTTGCCTTTACTATCCAACTCTAAGGCCGGTTTGTTTGCACTACTGACCATTTCAGGTTTTCATACTTCTTATATGACATGGTTGTCTTTGGTTGAAGTTTTGGAGGCAACACTAGAATAAATAATGTCTACTGATGTGTTGTAAGGCCTGTTAAACATTCAAGTATACGGAACACATAATAGCTGTGATCAGCTGTAATAAATTAAGTGCCAAAATGTCAAACATGATAAAAACACAATTTCCCACTAGTCCAGACTGCTTAAAATTAAAATTGATACAGTTAGATACAAATAATATTTATACACCTTACACACATTAATAAACAAGTACATAATTTATTTATTTATTTATTTTCATTTAGCTGCCTAAACTATCTAGGTCCATAGATTCAACACAAGGTGCTGGTGAGAAATTTACATTCAGTCACCATCAGAATGTGCATCAGATTAATTGTTGGGCTTTTAATGATGCAGTTGGGCCGCTCTTTTTCCATGTTGCAACTAGGCTTGTCGCAATAAGCAATAAATCAATTAATACCAAGATAAATTAAAACAAACCCAATAATTCCCATTTGCATGATTTATTGTTTTTTTCTTTTCTCTCTCATTTTCTACCAAACACTGGATGACAAAAATCTTCAGCCTGCTGCATCAGTCTCAAATAGGCCCCATGTTTAGAGAGACTTCATAAATAATTTCATTTGTTGTTTCAGTTGCTTGATTTATTTATTTTCAATATTTAAAATGTCTTTGAATTCCTGTATTTATTAAAATTTAAAGTTTGTTGATCTTTGAGAATGTGCTCTTGCTTTTTTATGGTGTTTTCACTATATCTCTTGTAAATGGTCTCAGAACAATATTATCGTTTATCCTAATAACTTCTGGGACAATTTATCATCTAGCAAAATTTGTTATCATGACACACCTAGTTGCAACAATACAATGATACAACAAACGACAACAATTAATTTGAAAACAAGAACTTGTTGGGCAAGTTTGAATTTAATGTAAATTTTCTCTACAGGATTAAAAGCATACATATAATCCCACTAATATTTGGAAAATTGTCCTTCAACAAGTTGCAGAGAAGCTTACAAATTGTCATTACAAAATAGGGACTGACTCAAAAGCTAAATGTTCACCTGCTTTATGCATTTGTGTTTTGATACCAAATAAAAAACCAAAACTGATTTTGGAAACTAATAAAAGCAGGTTAAACGTTTCACAAAAATCCATGTACTGTGAGTACAGAGTGGTTGCCAGAAAACCACATGATTTAAACAAACTCTACAATGTTTGATAGGAGGAGTCAAACATCCAGCCAGAATTGCACCAAGAGTTTGCTGATGAAAAAAAAAATGCATTTCCCCTATAACAAAGTAGGATGCAGCTGAGTAAATATTAATGGGATAAAGGTATGTTTGAGCCTGTGTGTATTTTTATTCTGTTTTCAGCAGAGAAAACCCACAACAATAAATTCAAAATTCTTCATCCAACTCTGGTTTCTCAAATTCATCTAAATTGTTTGTTGGACGATCATACGACCCTGAATTCATGCTGATGTTGACCGTATGTAAACCTCTGAACACCACTGAATGATTCTAACACGTTGTACAAATGTTGAGTCATGGTGATCTCCTTTCCCAATAATAATAATCATCAAGAAGAAGACTTGCAAATGAAAGCGCTTAATCAGGATTTCAACTCCTTAAACCGACAGATACCTCAAGGCAAGTCATGCAGTGAGAACATGAGGAGAGGGTGTTGTTCATCATCTGATTATTTTATGAACACCCCTCAAGCATGTGATTGTGTGAAAATATCTTTAAGGCAAATGTGAATAGTTAAATATGTACATTCTTTCTTTAACATGCAGCCACAAGTTTTCCTTTTTTTTTTTTTTTACTACATTTTAAGCTATTCTATTAAAAAGTATTTTTTAAAAGTAATTTCTCTAATCAGCAGCAAAATGATCGGCTATAGAAAGAAACAGACACATTTTATGGTCTGATGTCAACATTACTCATCAAGTTAAAGGTGTGCTTCATAAAGTTCTTCATTTCGTAGAAAATCATCCAAAAATGTTCAAATGCATTTCCTTTAGGTCCGTGTGGACAAGCAAACACAGAAATGGTAAAAACGAGACAAAGAGAGGTTGTGAAAGAGAGTGTTCACCCTTAAGGCCCATCTGGAAGGTGCTGAAAGTTCAGTCCTAACACCTTTATGGTCTACAGCAGTCATAGCGCCAGGCTGTGAGCGCTGGAGGCTGAGGCCTGAGCACGCTGCACCACTCCAGGACACTTCTCCCTTTTCTGCAGCTTGTGGTTTTGAAACAAGCCCTCATTTCGTGGAGCACCATGAGTTCCATCAGGGAATGTCAATAGCCCTGCAGACACAGATACACCGGACTATAACCAACCACAGGCACACAATATTGACATTCCAATCGATTTGCTGTTAGAGCGGTGTTATGCACTTACCATATCCCTCAACACGGCCATCTTTGAATTCTCCTTCGAACTTCATGCCATCAAATCGACTAAAGACTCCTGAACCTTGAAACTTTCCGTGAGCAAATTCTCCTTCGTACCTGTCATGACAAAACAATGTGACCAGGTTGTCTTTTGTAACCTTTGTGAGGGTTTAACTATCATTTCTCTACACACCTGGATCCATCTGTAAAAAGCAGCACACCAGAACCGTGAAAGAGTCCATTCTCAAACTGGCCAGTGTAGCATGTTCCATCCTGAAACTTGAGCTGGCCTAGGCCATGTCGCCGACCTAGAATAATGAACCATATACTGCTCAATGAATGAAACAGCTATCAATGAGACACATTTTGCTGTTACAATTACGTCTTATTGGTATTTTATGTAATGGACCAACACAAAGCAGAGCATAGTTGTGACATGAAAGGAAAGTAATAGTTTACAGATCAGTTTACATTTCAATGTGATCTGTAAAGTGTGTGGTGTGTATGAATTAAGTCCCTCTTGAGTGAATACTTTTTACTCAAGAGGGAAATGGTCAAGTCATTTGACCATTTCTTGTTTGCAAGGCAGTGTTATTTATGTAAGGCCCAGCCAAAATTGTTGTAGAGCACCTATGAGTATCAATGTAGATATCTGTTTATAAGTCTTGCCAAAGGTCCTCAATTGGATTTGGTACCATTCTTTTACAGGGCCATCCTCACACATAAATATGTTCTTACCTGAGTCATTCCATTGTAGCTCTGCATGTTTAATGCTACTGTAACATAAAACTGTATCTTAGTCTGACCTCCTTTGAATCTTCAAACAGGTTTCTTCCATTACTGCCTTGTATTCATCTTCTAAACAAATCTGACCAGATTCCCTGTTCCTACAGTTTTAAGAGTCCTCAGAGCAAGATGCTGTCACCAGGTTTAACAGTGGGGATGATGGGATTTTTTCTCCACCAGTAGAGTTTGTATGTATTTTGCAGGAAGCTCAATTTTGTTATCCTCTGTCACTTAATTTCACCCATTTTCTGTGTCTCCTACATGACATGTAGAGAACTGCAAGTGTATTTTTTCATAGCCTTTTTTCAACAATTCAAGTTTTCTCAGTTCTCTTCCATAAACACAGGTTTCGTGGAGTGCAAAACCTAATAGTTGTGGAGTCAACAGATTTTCACTGAAACATGGATCTCTGTAGCGTCGCCCATGGACCACTTCCCTGCTTCCCTGCTGAACACTCTCCTTTCCTGCTGTATTGGGTAAGTGGGCAACCATGTCTTTACACTTTTGCTATTCCCACACCACATAATGGATTACACAGTGGTCTGTGAAGTTTAAAATGGTTGAAATATTGTTTTATAACCTAAAATCAATTTGAACCTCTACGTAATTTTAACTCTGACCTGTCTGCTGAGTTTCTTGGTCTTCATGATGATGCTGTGACCTTTGAAGAGTTCACAGAAATGCTGTATTTATAATCAAATTAAGTCACACAAAACAGGGCAGTATTCACTAAATAGGTGACTTCTGAAGACAACTGATATCAATGGGTTTTATTTAGTGATATCTGAGTTAAAGAGACTGAATACAAATGCACGCCAAACTTTTAAACTTTTCACCGGAAGAAAAAAAATAAAACAAAATATGATTTTTTTTTTTCACTTTAGAATTATGCACCATTTTGTGTTGGGCTGTCACATTAAAATAAGTTTGAAATAAAGAAAGGGAACTTCTTTTTTTTTTTTTTGCAATTTTGGTGCAATTTTATTTCTTGGATATAAACAACCTTTTCCCACCTCCTGTGAGATAAAGGTTTACAGCTAAATTAGGAGTCCCATCTGCTGACTGTGTAGGTGGGATTTATTGCAGTCTAATCCTGCATGCTTGCACTGATTTCCACTGAAGGACCCCTGCTAGGACACAAGTCATGGAGTTTACTTCCACTTAGTGATTCAGTAATGAATCATTTACACCTTGGCTACAACTGCAACATTAAATCTAATAGGTAAACTGAATCTGGTGTAAAAAGATGAGAATTCTTACTCCTTAAAAAACAGAGCTAAAGAATAAGCAGAAGAAAAAGACAAAAGTGTGTATGTGTAAATTAATTGACTGGCTTTCTTTTTAGGACTCTCTTCAAACTCCCAAAGACTCCCAATCTATAGTCAGGTGCAAAGAGGATTTGCTTACACTCGGGGTGACCAATGGCAGCTAATTGGGATTTATATAAATAGCTTGAACCTATAAGTGGATGTGCATGTGAGAGGCTTTAAGCATATAAGTTTCATCATCATCTTCCCCATGTGTGAAAACTGACAAAATTAAAAACGTCAAGCCTGAAAAAGAACCAATCAGGGTAATGCTTAAGTTTAAAAGACCTAGAAAACTACTACATGTTTCCGGTCAAGTGTTTTAGGACAAAGTTCTTCAGCCAGTTACTCCATAATGTTTTTAGAAAGCAATAGTTTCAAAACTGAAACATTTTCCACCACACTGTTCCTGTAACTGTGTAGAGCACAAAGTAATGCATTACTGACTCTCCACAAACTGTTACTATTAATTACAGAAGAAAACATGTAAGTTTGAAAATATTGTAGCAATTTTCTTTCTTTTAAAGGTAACACTGTTTTAAAACTACAAGCGGCAAACAATGACCAGCATGTCTTCTGTTTGCATCTGGTGATGAGTTTATCAGTCAGTTAGTTGACAGATAAGCCAGCTAACATCAATGTATTATTTTTGTTTTACACTATAAACAGCAGAATGCCAAAAAAAGGTATAGGATTCTGCTCAATTAGCAAGTTTATTAGTAATACTAAAATCTGAGAATGATCATCTGTAATAATATGTAAATAAATACTTTCTAAAGTTCTATAGTTAACATCATTAAAACTGATGACACAATCGACTTGTTTCAGTTTTGTTAAGAAAGCAGGTTTAATGTTGCATTTCTGCAGGACTGTGAGAAGGGATTGTCTCACCTTCTTTCCATTCGCCGTGGTACTCCTCTCCACTGGCATAAGTAAAAGATCCTCTGGTCAAAGTCATGGTGTTCCTATTTAAAACACATAAATGCACCCCATTGGATAAGAATTACTTCTTAGCGGCGTAAAACGGATTACTAAAGTACAACTATTATGAGATGTTTTTTGCCTTGCTTTTTCTTTAGGACAAATGGTCTGTTTTCTTTTTTACAAAGCTCTTTCAAAAAAAACAAAAAAACAACAAAAGGTCAAACTGACAACAGTCATACGCAGAAGTGGTATTTTGATATGGGTGATATGGCTTCATGGCACTATTTTCTCAGAGAGAAAAGATACAGACGGACTTAACAAAAAGTTGTGTTTTTTCTTTTGCTATTTGTCACATTCAGTCAATAGAGATTAGAGGTTGTAAGAATAACCTAGAAATAATCAAGACTAGCCGGCCGGTCAAAGTGAAATTTGTATTCAATTGAGATTCTTGCTACATTTAAGGGCTATCTCACTGTTTTTAGAGAAATTTCACTGTAGGTGATAATACTATTAATACTATTCTAATAATTATATTATTAACTACAAAAAATTTAAAATACAACAAATCTATTATATATATATATATATATCAACTAGCTACTAAGGCTGAGTCCTTATATTAAAAGGATGAAGACACCTTAGCACCTGTTCTTGCAACTCTTGAATGCACAGAGTAGCTTTGGTAAAGCAAACGCTGAGGCAGTATCCCTTTTCCAAAGCTGAAAGCTGCACACAGGGACAGTGACTATACAAATGCACGTTAGCAAACCACATTACAGCAAAATTCACCTCTTATAACAGAGATTTCATTTTAAAAACAAATAAATGCCTTGCAGGACGATAGTCAAGGGTAATTTCACCCAAGCGGCCGCCATCAGATAAATAATTAATCACACAAAGACAAAATTGTTCCCACGCAATATTAAAACTATCTAGCTGAAGCTGTCAATCTGTTTCGATCAATGCAACCCTGTGTAGCTACATGTTGCTGCAAATGCCCTCGTCTTTACTAAAATCCTAGCCTATTCAAAATAATTTTTTATTTACAGCTATCTATCTATCTCTGTGTCTGTAAGAGGCACAGAGGCTAGGCACCTAAAGGTAAGGCTTTATTTACCTTCACTCAAAGCCTGTTCTCGCTGAAGCATGGAAACCACCGCGTACGACAGAAGGGGCGTAAATAAATGAAAACACCGGCTGATAAAAGAGATGGCGCATTCACGTCCTGCCTGTAAACTCCGGACACGTAAAGGAAATCTCAAAATCTCTTGAAAAGATCAGAAGTGAAAAATATGAAATTACATATTTTAAGTTCGTTATGTATTTTTCAACACTAATTTAGTGATACCTGTTTAGTATATAGCTATGGTTTGTCATTACTTTAATTTGTAGAGAATAAACACTTACGCCCCAACTGTCACTGAAAGCAACATTTACTGATGGTGCAGCAGCTGACAGGGGGGCAGAATACTGTACTTGTATACTGTAAGAGCTTTTCGCCATTTTTTTTACTTAAGCTCATTGATTTCTTATGTGCTTACCACAAGCACTGTATACAGGGGAATCGCTTTGTTCATTCTTAGTGAGTATTGTACTGCACTGATAAACTTCAATGCTGTTAAACGGATTTCTGGTAAACATCAATGTAAAATACCAGAACCTCTAAAATAAATCAAACCCACATCTTTAAATTTGATTGTGTAAGTGCGAGGGTTATTTTATTGCATCAAGATGGAATACAATGATCAATTGTTATTTGACAGTGTGGGATAATATAAATAGAATAGACATGTCCTTTATTGTCCCTCAGGAAAAAAATTACATAAGTGCTTGAAATCATTATGAGATAGTACCCTATCTCTTTTTTCAACTTACAAAAACATCTTTGGAAAATAGAATTCCTAGGATGACCCCTCAACTCAGTGGAGGGGGTCGGAGACAGCAAACCTCTGGATGTCTCCCACCCACATGAAGCTGTTGCCCAACTGAAGACCTCCTTCAGTGACAGACTGCTACATCCTCCGTGCATAATGAAGTGCTACTGCAGATCCTTATTCCCAGCAGCTTTAAGACTTTGTAACCATTGTGCATCCCAACAAACTTAAGCCTTTATAACTCTGCTATCCTGTGCTGTTTTTTCTAATTTCAAAGAACAACTTTTTGCACTTCTCTGTAAGCAGACATCTTATTCATTTTATACCTCTAAGTTAACCTACATATTATTATTTTTATACTTTTTAACACTGTATTTAGAACAGTTAGAACAGTATTGTTTATGTTATAAGTTTGTCCTTACTGTACAATCTCTTATTCTTATTTTTAAAATTTCTATCTTTAAGCAAATTCATGTACCCCACCTGCCTTAATTTGTTGTTTTCTCTCTCTCTCTCTCTCTCTCTCTCTCTCTCTCTCTTTCTTCCTGTAGGACAACTTTCTTGCTAAAGAATATTCCTATTTCATATACAAAAAGCAATTATAATATCCTACTTTTTGCACACATACACACGAATATTACAAAAAATGACTAATACCAATATCGTGTCAACAGTAACCAAGGACAACTATGGAAATATTTCATATGATGAGTTATGTCTACGTTAATGAGAAAGTGCTGGCTGTTCAGCTTCCCTTATCTCCGCGGGCGCGCGCCCGTTACCACAGCTAAGCGCTTCCTCTTTGCGTGCTGGTGCCCGCCGCCAGAGAAAATAGAAAATGGCGAGTCTGTGCAAAAAGCAGCAATGCACAATCGACAGGCGCGGCTTTCGGCAGGAACTTGACTCTTGGCGACACAAACTTATTCACTGTGTAGGTAAGGAAACTGTCAGTGAGATATATCACATTTTACGGGTTGAATTTCCCCTCGTTGTAGCTTTTCTCGGTGTAAATAACCATCTATTACCGGACTGACTCGGGGCATCTCCGAGCGACTTTTTGTCCTTAACTGTTTCTTTCCTACTGCAGCCAGTTGGGGTAGCTATTGAAGTGTTACTGTTTTTTACAATATCACACCACCGAAGTTGGATTATATGCTGGTTTTCTTAACATTGAGTCTCAGTTGTAGATATAAAGTATGTACTGGCCTAACGTTAGTTTGTTTAAAGGGCACCGTGCTTGTTTTAAAGGGAGTGTCAGTGGGAGTAGCGTCGGCTAAAGACGTACCCGTGCGCGGCGCGCTCCTGCGCTATGATCATACTGTAATTTGGGTGGGGGAGGGCGACACAGACCCGTTAGGTGATGTTCTCAGTTAGCGTTTAAATTACCACCCGTGGACGCGCTTATTGCTTTGAGGAAGTAGAGGAGACCCCACTGTTGGGAGAGTTTCCCTTTTTCACAATATACGAACTTCCATAGGCTTGCAAACGACAACAGTTAAAGACGTGTTGTACACTGCTGAGACTGTGTTGGTACGTAGTACCATAGTTGTTTTATTTTTTATTTTTTTATATGCTAAACTTAATAAACAATTTGTTTTAGTTTTAGTGTTATATCAGCATATTTTATGCGTGGAAGAAAATCTGCAAATTCAGACGCTTCAACATTTCTTTTTTGTGCTTCAGTCATTGTAATGCAACACTTATTTTATTTGGTCAACATGATATGGTAAAAATGTTAAATGGCCTGAATGTATATATCGCTTTATTAAGTTCAGAGGACCCCAAAGTGTTTCACTCTACATTTATCCATTCACGCACACATTCACACACTGATGGTGTGGTGTCATATAATGTAATATTAAAAACATTAAAGCAATTTATTGTTTATAAAGGGACACATCATGAAAAATAAAACCAAACAAAAAAACACAGCAAATTTTGTGCTGTGAATTGCACATATTTATCAAATATTACAAACCAAGTGCAAAATTTTGTGGTTCAAGTAACTTGGACAGGGATTTTATTGCATTAAATGTGATTAATTACATAGATTTTAATACATTAACATTTTTAGAAAATTGTCTTTCTTTTTACATACAAAAGTCATGAACTGGAACCTTTGAATTCACATGTTTCTTGTACGCCCATAAAACCGACACACAAGGGACATCCGCAAACAGCAGTAGACAAAATAGAAAAACAGCAGTAGTACAAAAAGCTATTGTTTTGCCCAATGGGAGCTCATTTTTGGTGAAGAAAAAAACCAAACAAAAAACACATGATCTGATGGGTTGCTGCAAAATACTATTGTTTGCAATTTGTGCAAAAAGGAGGTTGTCTAATCAAAGCTATTCAAGCCTAAAAGACCATCTCAATGTAAAACATGTTGCAGCATGCACAGACGTCTCCAATGCTGACGTCCACATTTCTAAAGAAGCATTTTTTCCCCCCAAAGAAATTAGTTGAATGTTCAGAGGTTCCTGAAACTCTTGAAGCTGAATAGGTATAATATCACTTTCCACTAATCTGATAGTTGGATGACCTAATATAGCAGCAAAAAGGTTTATTGAATTGAAAATATTTATTTTGGCAATATATGGTTTTTGATTTGACAAGTGAATGGTCTGCATACAACAATCTGTTTATATAGTCTGTTTATATAGTTAAGTTAAAGTGTAATAAATTACTCAAAACTCTAAATCTAAATAGCAGTAATGGAATTCATATTTGGGTTCTGCCATTGTTAATTTATGTAGTATTGTAATTTTAGGTTCTAATTGTTACTCTTTTTTGAGTAGAGACATATATAAAATCATTGATATTGTCAGATAACATTGAAGCAATTCACTGACCAATATTTTTAGTGTAATAAATGTCAAGAACTACTTGTGTGGGATGAAGGCGAATGGTAAAGTACATTTTGAAACCAGTTTCTTTAAATGGTAGATCATTGACTATTTCAAAAAAAATATAACTTAACATTTTATGCTCATAATCAGAAAATGACACATTAAATTAGTTTCATCCTCTTTCTTTTGCATGGAGATGGGTTAATGTTATTTCTGTGTAATTTAAGTATGTAAAAGCCAAGATATGCACATTAAAAAGATGGTGGAATGATAAATCCCAATATTTTGACTTAAAATAGTTACCTAAAGCTAATTGGAAAAGGCATAGTTAGATTGGGAGTTATATATGATTCGTAGTCATTTGAGCGTCACTCTTTAGAGCTGTTTGATTGACAGAACATTTTATACTTTATCCTCATTATGGTTTAAGTCGGTAAAATGAATATTCCAAATAAGAAAGGAGAATAGAAAGTGGATTTAGATTGTTAAAAAAAAAAGTAAGGAGACAATAGCAGTGTCTGAACTGCTCTCTGATGTTTTTCCAGGACTGTCTAGTCAGTTCTCTCTTTATGATTGACAAATGTCCCTTGTGTTTGGGCTATAATTGTGAAGCTGCAGAGTACATGACAACAGCATCAGCTTGTTGCCAGTAGAATGGCATATTCAGTCCGGAACAACAAGGACATACTTTTGTTTGGCTTTTTGGTGGAGAGGGCTGCACGCCACCACCACTCCACTGTCCCTGAAATGGACATGTTGTTTAATGTGAACAGTAAAACTGCAGGACGGAGACAAGCACAATTGTCCAGTAGAACAGCAGTAACAATTGTCTGTATGTTTTGCCCCATACATGCATTTATGGACCAACAACCCCCAGATGCAAAATGTGCTTCCAAAATATGTGCGTTCTGTGTGGATTTGGGGAAAATTCGGACTTATACAGCAGCTGCCGGCATTTAAAAAATCTCTAGAATGTGCGTCATTCAGACTGGCATTTAACATGCAGATGTGTGGGGTAAAAGATTTGCTCAAACACTAAACAAGCAAATATCAAAACTAGACAGACTAACTTGTTTGTAGCACATATTATTCATTTTCTCTCTGGTGGGTATGTGGCTTATGTTTTCCCATTAGCATTGTGGCCTGGTGTCTGAAATGATCCAGAGCTTTCATGAATCCAACCTTGGATTTTTGGGCTGTTCCCGCCACTCTTTTCGTATTTTCTAAACTGTAATGATCGTCCTATATGTGTTTGAAGATTTGTTATGATACTATCATCCTATTAGACTAATAGTTTACATCATATCGCACAATGTGTTTAAAGCATGATTTCATTTGAAGGTGTGAAAATCATTTTGTTGGATAGCCTGATTAATTTATCATGTATTTGTGATGAATAATATCTGCAATCACATTTTAGCCCAGATGGGTGCAAATTATTTTTCATTTGCATTCACCTAAGCTAAAGTACTTGTTGTTTGCTGTAGTGATTTGCAACAGCCAATGTTTTAAAATTTGGGTTGATAATTGGCTTGGTCGCCATATGTTGAATATTTTTAGGACGACTATACATTTTTTTTTTTTACTTGCTTGACTTTGTATTCTTTTGTCCCCAGTCATTGTACACCATACCTATTTCTTCTGTATCCTCGTTTGCAGAAAAGTATTGTTTTCATGACTCTAATGTGTGAATAATGATCTATTTTGAAATCTAATATGAAATCTGTGCCTCAAAATGCCAACTTTCTTGTTTTATTTATTTTTACCTCACAAGATTTAGATCTGGCAAACTTTCAGGCTCCAGCTTTAATGAGCTTTTGGCTTTGCTTATATCTGAAGGTGTTTTTACAGTAGCTGAGTGGGGGATGGGTTCACTAAAGTTTGGTGCAGAACTGCACACCCTCAGCATCTAGAGCACTTTAGAACAGGTGTGACACACACAGAGCTTACAGTTCCTTGTTGGATTCATTAGTTAAAACAAAGAGACACTAGCATGTACTTACCTTTGCAATGACAAATGAGTTGTTGACTGATCTTGTGCATTGGTGATTTAATCAGTCAAAATATATAATTTTCCTCGTTAGCATGACAGCCCACTGCTGGGGAAAAAAAAGTGAACAGAGTTTTGCTCTTGGGTCACATCAATGTGCCACACAGGTTTACATGTAGGATTTAAGGAAGTTATTCTGGTTGTAGATCTTGAGGTATTTCTATTTGTAAGCAGTGGTGAGAGTGGTGTGATAAGGGTTACAAACTGCACTCTCCAAATCTTTCTGTCTCTGATTGGATTTAGATGTTGGTCAGAAGGAGGCTAAGGCAGATTGAGCAGAGGTATAACTCACAATCAGTGTATGAAGGGTTCATGGCTAGGTTTGGGCAGTTTAAATGTCAATGCTTGACTAAAATGTTTTTTTTTAGGCAAATTGTAAAATACATTTTATGGTTGGTGTCTACATGTTGTCTATGATATATAGCTGTGGGATTTAACTTTAACAGAATTCAAAGTTTTCAAGTTCAGTTTTATAGATTTTAAACCTTAAAAATTGTTGTCTTGAATTTCAGAATTTCAAAGTCTGATCACAAAGCATAATTTTGTTTTATCCAAAATTATACTTAACAAATAAATGAGCTGAATCCTTGGCTAAAATCTAATTTAAGAAACTGTGGAAATGATTTTGAATGTATCACGTCTGTATTTAGAGGTGTGTTAGCTGTGAGTATTTTTCTGTACTAAAATTAATCATAAAAGGCAAGTCGCCTTTAGAAATGCCTAATACAAAACAAGTAGAACAAACATAGCTGGACAAAACATTGTATCACAACTGAATTTACACATTTGCAAAATGTGTAAATTGTGTATTGTGTATTATATCTGTTGGCTGTTATCTATTTTCATTATGTTGTACCTGAGTTGATAACAAACCATTCTATGAATGTATTTACTTTTTAAATCAATAACTAAATGTTAGCTTTTTTTTCCTTTACTTTTTTATAAATGTTTAGTATGTCTTTAGAAAGAAGTTGTCTTGAGCCACAGGTCACAAGTGGATTTAAGCATGCAACAGATAGTTTGTAGTGTATTTAATGAACTTGTAAAATGTGGTCATTTTCAGTTTCCTTTTTGCGGTCTTTAATTTTCATCCTGTTGTAATAAATTCAGTAATTTAAGCACATTTAAGCACCTCTTAATGTTTCACTCATCCAAAAATAAGGCTTGGGTTTAAACAGGCTTTTGTTTCTTGTTGTAAACCATTGCAAGATATAATGTCCTCCTGTTAAAAAAGTAAAAAAATCATACAACATGACCTCAAAGTCGGGGATTACAGTGTGACACATTTTTTTAAATGCCTTAAACTGAATTCCTGAAGAGTAGTTTGATGTCATGGTGCTGCACTGTCAAACCAAAGTGGATGACCCACTTTTCTTCTCCAGCCTCTGAAACATTTCAGCAATAGGATTGGATAGCTCTCCAGCTGAAGTCCTGTGCACTAACCCAGAAACAGACCCATGTTGCCGCTATAGGCATCTCCACTTCATCCCCTCCCACCCCCTCCATCCACCCTTTTTATGTTTGGCTGCTGGAAAGTGGGTGGGAATTTGTAAGGCGGCAGAATGAGGCATTTTACCAGATGACAAGCTTTTCTGAATTCACTTTGAGCTTTGCAAGAGTATAGATGGAAAAGGCTGATATATTTTCTCTCTATCTGTGAAGGATTTTGTAAGTAGCAATTTTCTATTATCTGTAGAATTGTGATCATTGGTATACCCTGGTTCACTTTTGTTTATGATCTAAATGCTCACTAATCATATTTTTAGCTTCGTAAAATACATTTTGATATTAACCTATTTTAAATCCTCTGTTGTTGTGAGTCACATGGAAAACAGTTGCGCTTATATTTGTGACAGTTCATTGGACAGATGTTGCCTTTGACCTCTTTAGTGCTTGATTTAATTCATAGTAGTTTCAGATTGGTTATGCTGACCCTGTGGCAGTTGGCAGGCATTATATATTGTTCTGAATTAATGCATAGTTGAATTTTGTGCAGCAAAGCAAACCATCTATTTAACAGCTGAGACCGTAGGATATCTCCTCAGTCTGTACATGTGATATATACAGTTGCACTTTGACTGGCTTGGGTCACCCCTGAGTTTTTTCACTCAATGTTTTCTTTTAATTTCCCTGTCTCGGCTCTATAGATGCATAATTCAATATATATCACCTGGTGATGCTGTTGCTGGCTCTTTCATTTCATGCTATAGCAGCACTCTGAACTCTGTAGGTGCTTTAGTTCCCTAGCAACAGAAGAATAAATTGTGTATTTACTGAATTCTAGAGATGCAGTTCATAATGTGTGTTTCCAAAGATTCACTTTAAGCCGCTGAAAAGGGAAGGACTTTACTTGACCAAACCATAGAATCAGAATCTAATACATATGGGGTGGAGACATCATCTTCAAGGATTCACAGAGGTTTCTGTCCTTCAGTGGGTTTAACATAATGTTATATTTATGTACAAATGCGAAATCAAATTATTATTTTATTGAATTATGTCTACTTGCAGGTTTTGAGAGCATCCTTGAAGGTCTGATTGGTCCAGAGTTGGTAAAAGACCTAAAAGCATTTAAGGGTGAGTATCCCAGACCATTTTCTGTATTGCTAAGCTGTTACATGCTCGTTATGACAATGCTCCTCCATTGTACCATCTGGTACCCATGCACATCGATCCAAGACAGACCCACTGCCAGCAGAAGAGAGGATGGCTTGTGTTTCTGCAATGTTTTTGATGGCATGGGATCCTATGGACATTTTGGACAATATGTATTCTTACTAAGACAACAGGGAAGGCCATATAATTGCTATGAGTCAAAAAAGATTTTTATTCATTACATTTTCAGCTGGACATTCAGAAGGAATGATAGTACACTAGCATGCATTCATTCTGTCTTTTATTTATATATTTATTTCCATTGCCTTATCATTAAATTAAAGAAAATCTGAATAAAAATGGAAGCTGTACTCTTAATATTTCAATAAGTGTTTTTATTACAGTTTAACAATGTTCACTTGTGTTGATCAATAATGTCGTTAAAAAAAAAAGAGTCATCTTAAATATTCAAGTGCTCAAAAATTTCAAACTTAAGATTTTATACATTAACTTCAAAATCTTTATTTTAAGATTTTAAAATTAAATTAAATCTCAGTCATCTCAATTCTGTTTGTCATTAATAAAGTGAAGCTACAAAACATGTAAATGTCTTTTTTCCAACAACTTCCATCTGTTTTGTGTTCACAGACTTTGAGCCTATTGCTGTGTCTGACTGGTCATTTGATGAAAATTGTCTGTTCTGCTGTTTGAGGAGAGATAAAGTCAAAGTAAGATTATTTTTCTTCTTTTTTACACATTCAAATGGCTTGTCTGTAGAGATGTGTTTTGTGATTTTTGTAGAATATGTCTGATTCTCTGACACTGCCTTTAGCTCATTGCAGTTTCTCTTTGAGAAATGTAATAAACAGCATTTTAAAAACTCTTCTTGACTTTCTGCTCTGGATGTCCATTAAATATTTATTTTGGAACGTGAGGTGACTTTTCACACAGACGAGGTCTTTTTAGATCGTCCTTCTAAGACCATAGGGAAGGCCTTACGTTTTTGTTACATGTCATGATAAACTTATACCTACTGACCTAAAATAAGAGATTTAAGTTAAACTACCAATATTATTCCCCTGTTCCATCTGCAGGGGTTGGTACAAATTACTATAAGCTTTATGGAGTAATAAGGAATTGAAAAATGAGTGTGATGTAGTTAACTGAAAGTTTTCTTCTTCCATTAATAACTTCTATACTGAAAAGTGCTATTGATACTACTACCTAGTAGTGGTTGGTTATGGTGAATTCATGGATCATAACAAGATTTGATGATCAAACTGAAAGTCATCACTCTTGTCACCATAATACACAATTTTTTATTACTTTTAGTGCCTATTCAATAGATGCGTGCCTAACATTACACTGCAAATATTTAAGTGTACATCTGAAAAACTTCAAACTGAATTTTTGCATAGTTATCAAGGAGAACATTCTCTGTAATCCATCATGTCTTATTAAAATGATCTACCTAGTGTATAAAGGCCTCTGTTTTGTGTATGTTGAATTCTAAAGCCTACTTGATTAACACATCTCTTTTATTTAACAGGAACATCTATTTGGCTTTAACAAGAATCATCTTGAAGATGCACCTAAACCTCTCCTAGTTAAAGATCAGATCAGAATCATCAGACTAGAGAAGAAGGCTGAGGAGTTTCTCAATGCAATTCTTTGCAGAAAAGGTATTTCTGCAGGTTGGTGACATTGTTACTGTGTTGAATACATTTCAGTTGGGATTACACTAAACTTAGACAAGATTAATGTTATTTAAATGTTGTGTTGTTTCTGGCATGTTTACTGATCAAGATTGAGAAGGAATACACACTAAACAATTTTTACCTCTGTGTTTCAGATGTGCCAAATTTCTCAGACCCACACATTCCAGTAGTGGCTCGAGAGATTCTTCAGAGAATGATCAGCCAGTTTGCAGCCGAATATACCTCAAAAACCAGCTCTCCTCAGGACAGTCACTCAGACTCCCCACCTCACTCTGACCAAAGCCGGCTGGCCCCACTCCTTCCGTCAGGGACTACTTCAACCAGCCCTGCTAACACCCTGGTTGGAGCAGCACAAAACCAGAACCCGGTCTTGAGTAAGCTTCTCATGGCTGACCAGGATGCTCCCTTAGACCTCACCATCAAGAAGCCTGTGGCAGAGCCCCACGAACAAGGTAGTTTGAAACGGATTGGTAACATTTTACAAGTATGCTGACGATGGTAAAGTCTGCAATGATCTCAAAAACTCTGTGTGTGTGTTTTGATAGATGGAGTTCTTGACTTATCTATCAAAAAGAATCGCTGTAGCAGCAACAGCAGCATATCTTCCCGCAGTGTCTGCCTTTCCCCAGCTACCGTCTCGCTGAAGTGGTAAGAATCTTTTCTTCCTCTTTTGTTTCTATTGGCACAGATTGTGTTGATATTTTTTCTTATTGTGAAGCATAACAAAAAAGGGCTAAATTATGTAGTTTGATGTGTTTGCATCAAAGTGCTGAGGTGATTTGACAAAAATCATCAGAAAATTGGTCTTTTCACAAAAAGTATTTTTCTCTCATGCAAAGATATCTGAATCAGATATGTTTGAATCAGAATGGCATATGTGAATTTGCCTTCATCTTTTCTTTTAATTACAGTCACAACCAAGTTCAAAGATTTCTGATACGGATATCTTTGCATGAGAGAAAAAATACCTTTGTGAACAAAAGGGAAGCTCACTCTTCAATTTTCAGTAGAATATAGTTTGCAATTTTACTACTACTAAACTTTCAAAAAGTAATACTGTTCTGTATTAGAAATCACTGGAGCTATCTCTAATTTAATAGTTAGCAACTTGCCTTTATAGTTGCAACTTTAAAGTTGGAACTTGCTAAGTTGCCAAGTTAGCAATTTGGTTAACTTTATAGTTAGCCAATTTGCTAACTATAAGCAACTTGATTAAGCCAAGTTTTGGCTATAGTTTTGTTTACAATCACCATTTTTTCCCCAAAATTCTGACAGGCCTGATATTATTATTGCATACTGTGGGACTTGTAGTAAAAAAAGCAAACTCACAAAAATGGTGACTCAGAAAATCATGTGAAAATGTAATTTGATGATTTAACAGGTTCTGCAATAGAATCAACACAGTGTTATCTTGTAGTGTAACAAATCTTTTAAACTGAGCTGATTCCTTTTAGTGAGTTCATTTAGTATTTGGGGTGGTCAGTTTTTATTCAATATCACTTAAATGTACTACTGAGTTGAACTGAAATGGATGGTGTTGACTATTTTATTTCACTACATGCGTTTATATGAAAGAATGGCATCTGTTGATTTGACTTCATTTTTACTTACAGCCATAACTTGGTTTTGTTTTATTTTTGATATGTTTTTATTTTCAATACTAATTATTATTAGTTGGGATTTGTTTGGTTTTTAATCTTTTGAATCTTTTTACTCACCGAGACTTGAATGTGCCTTTTTAATCAAATAAAATATTTGGTTTATTTAAGCATTAGTTTTTTTTTAAACTCTCACAGTATTGTGCCTTGAGAGCTGAATGACCTTTCTAGTTATGCAACATGTAGCTTGCATCCATTTCTGAATCATACATTTGTGAATATTGTACCTCAGAAGGACAAAATGGCATCCAAGCAGCTAAAATTTTCCAGTTTTACAATAATGTGTTCTCCTCAGGGATCAGCAAGTTAAATATCGAAATAATTTTCTTTCCTTTTCATTAAATGCACAAAAATTAAGAACTCCTGCCTTTAGGACTGAAAATATGTAATCACTATTACAAGTTTCAGGAATAGTCCTTTAATTCCTCCATTTATTCATTTTATTACCTTATTGGTAATTAAAAAAGGGCACTGAAATGGGTTGTTTCAAAAAGATGTCGATTAAATTTAAAAGACTGAATACATTGGTAATATGATGAAGTGCCCAATGATAAAGCTTAATCTTTATTTAGTCATTGATAAGGGTTCAAGTCAAACAATTGACAACCATTGTTAACAAGTTGTTAATTTTCTGAGTTTGATCAACACAATAATCCTCTCCTGGCATGCTCCTTTTATTGCTGCACTTGCTCCATGGTAATGTCGCATATAAAATCTCAACATCTTTTTCTCTATTATCATCTCATAAATACAGTGCCCTGTGTAAAATCACAGTTCCCTTATTGGAAGAATAATCTGTTTTTTGGTTCCACATTTTGAACCACATGAATGAATTGCAAGAAAAAACTGCAGTTTCAATGCTTTATTTTGCTTCAATTTTAGTTTTG
The DNA here is from genome assembly GCA_903066815.1 of Brachyrhaphis roseni. Classification (NCBI taxonomy): domain Eukaryota; kingdom Metazoa; phylum Chordata; class Actinopteri; order Cyprinodontiformes; family Poeciliidae; genus Brachyrhaphis; species Brachyrhaphis roseni. Next base: position 150,850 of record CAEFZY010078198.1, read on the forward strand.
CTTTTATTTTCCCTTTTTTTTGCTTTGCTTTTATTTCTTCATCATGTTCCTTCAAAATTTGTACAGTTTTCCTCAAAAATAAATAAATAAAAATTGTGAAACCAGAGCCGTTTTCATTCTGAAATGTAAAGATATTGTGGAGAGTGACTTTAACAATAATGTTACCTAAACAATGTCATATAATAAAGGAGTGGCCAACATCCTCCCCCCCACAACCCATCCACCTTTAGAAAGATAAAAGGGCACTGTGCAAGCTCTGCTTACATCCAATCTCCTTCCATCCAATCAGGCCGTCGTTGAGAGCGGATGGACAAGTCGGGCTGTTTATGAAGAACCTACAGAATGGGAGGAGGAGGGAGAATATCGGCCATTCCGCCTGTTTTAAGCCTACCTCATCACTTGCATACTCGCTGCACATCAAAAAGGAGCCCAAACTGGAGAGCGACCCCAAGTCACCACTTAGCCAATCCCGTGGGTGCAACCACACTGAGCTTCCAGGAAGAAATGCTGCTTCTTCCTGGAATTGCAAAACCAATTTTGGAGCCCTACTGAAACTTAAAACCAGTGATGATGCTAACGAGCACTTTAAAGATATACCACAACTTTTGGAAGCCGCTGGACTTTTGTCCAAGTCCTTTTCTGTTAAGAAAGAATACATTAAGGAGGCAAACAAAAGTCAAGAGCATTCCCTATCCTGCTCACCATCTTTTGACATCAAGATTCCTCATGTGCGAGTTCTAACTACAGGAACAAAGTCTTCTTGGGATAATATGCCTTCTGAATATTCAGAAGTAGTCGGTAAAAATGTTGTTGGAAAGAAGCTTTGCTCTATACTTCCCAGACAGATCCAGAAAAGGAGCAGTGTGGGATCTAACAGCTCAGGGTCAGAGAAGGAATATTGGTCTTTTCCCACTGACCACCTAGCCTTTGCGGGGAATTGTTCTGCGGACTCAGAAACAGACCCAGGAAACAGGCTCCCCAGGAAGAAGAGAGGGCGATATCGGCAATACAACACCGAGCTTCTCGAAGAGGCTATTGTGGTGGTGATGGGTGGGAAAATGAGCGTGTCCAAAGCCCAGTCTGTCTATGGGATTCCACACAGTACCCTGGAATACAAGGTTAAAGAGCGTCTGGGAACCTTAAAACATCCCCCCAAAAAGAAACTGAAATTGACCAGTAATGTGGAGGAGGAGGGTCTTTCATTGTCTCCTGAAGGGATTGAGAGCACCGTCAACATCCTCTCCCAGGATAGAGAGAAGCCACCGCAAGAAACTGGAAATGTTTTTAATAATGTCCAATAAGTGAGTTTTTTTCTGAAACCAACTAACAGTGATGGACTTTTTTATTAACCAGTGCATCTGCTGCATTGTGCAGCGGTTGACTTGGTTTTTCACAAAACCTCAATAACTTTATTTGTTATGAACTTATTTATTTTGTCTCCAGTCCTGATTATATTTACTTATGATATTCAAGTATGTAAGTGTCTCCTTGTGGTAGAAGTAGATTTTCAGTAAAATGCAGAACTTATTTATTCACTTGTATGTTATTAAATTAAGAAATTATGAAAAGATAAGTGGTCACTGTACACTACAATGAGTTGTTACACACAGCAAATAAGAAGACTAGATATCTGGCGCCCCTGTGTGTTTCCTTTAAGAACTTTTCAAATCTTCAAAGTAAGTTTGTAGTAATTCTATGGAACTATAAAGATTAATTTGACTTACAAATTACTTATGGAAACATTTGATTTTAAATTCAATTTGTATGTCGTAATATTACATAATTATTAATTTATCCATTTAAAAAATATATATTTATTTATGATTATCGTATTCTAGCAAGATTGTTTTGCATTTTAATCCTCCTTTCTATCCTAGTCTAATATATATTTCCAAGCATGATTTTCACGCATGTGTAGTTTATACTTTTTCTTTTATATGACTTCACTGCGTTGAAGTGTAGTTCATATTGAGAGGCTAACTAACCCTTAGTCAAAGAAAACTTCTTTCTCATAATATATTAATGTCCGTTTATCACAAAATGACAGGTACAGTGTGATTTGTTTAATTTTTGCCTGAAACAAGCTCCTCTCCCAGACAGGTTTGTTGGTACTTACCTTGAAATAACTTTACAAACCAGTAGCACAGTAGTTCAAGTCTTCAGTTCTCTGTATGATTAGTTTTTGCACCAATAAGATACTATTTGATCAAAATGGTGCTTTCTTTAATCAATAGTTTTCTTCAGGTAACTGTCAAGGGTATCAGAGTAAAAGAATCCCAGTGAAACTTTAATTCATTGAAGTTTGTATTTTATGTTGGAAAAAATATGAAAAGATTTAAGGGATATCAATACTTTACAAGCACTGCAGGTGTAAATGCATACCTACATGCTTAGGTGTCCATTTACAACCTGCAGTGATAACTCTTTTTCCTTGAGGTAACTCTTTCCTTTATACAGTTATGTCTTGTGGCACCTACTTCTTTACATTCTTATTAAACATTATTTGTTGCTAAACTTCATAAGTTTAAATTAAAATAGTACCAAAACTAGTCTATATTTTAGGGGAAAAAAACAAAAAACTTAGTCTGCCAGAGAGGCTTATCGATGGACACCTTGAGGTACTCCAGTGATGTCAACAAAATTGATGTAACATAACACTAATAAGGGATAAGTATCAGGAGGAAATGTTTATTGAGGGCATATTTGCCAATTTTACAAAACTTTTGGCGTGTTTTTTTTTTTTTTTTTTTTCTTGAGTTGGCCACATCCAACAGTTCACATCAAGGTTGCACCATCACTTTTATCTCAGGATGTTCTGGAGTAATGGAGTCATGACCCATTATTCTTTTATCAGGTTAACACAACTCCAGCAAATCTTGCTATTGAAGCTTTTGCAATACTCGCTGCCTTTCAGATAGATACTGTTGATGTGGTTATTAATAGTCGGATGTATTCACTAAAATGTTATTTTCACTACACTCTTATGATGTATAAAAATATTTAGATTTAGAAAAAGCAGGCAATTATTTAAGAGTAAAACATGTTCAGGGATATAATCCTTTGGTATGTCAGCACAGTAACAATAGCTAGCGAGTAAACCTACCAATTTATCATAGGTTGCTTCATGTCATCTTTTTGACCAGTCTTTGGTCAAATGCAGGTTTTCATCTTAAAATGATTTTCAGTTATGAAATGTTTTAATATTTTTTTTTTCTCAGGTATTGTTTATTGTTGGGGGAGGTAAAACACAAAAACTTCTTGAGCTATTGCTTTACGTAACACAAAACGGTGTGTTTAGTTTTTTATAGACAATCATCCAGTGCAACTTTGAAGACACTGATAGTTTCTTTTGTAATCTTAGTCATTTGTTAATTTGATCCACATTTTGATTCAGTTTTATGTTTTTCACTCTCTGTTGTAACAGTGTTAATAACTAACTACCTCACAGGAACATAATAAGGTTTTACTGTTATTATATTTGTAGCATTTTCCAATGCATACAACACACCGAATACTGTAAGTCATTTTCACAGAATAAAAACAGCTGTGCAATTTAACATGTAAAATACATAAAAATCTAGTAGTATATACATATTCTAGAGTTAGTAAATGCACTGTGATCTACAAATTGTCTATTACACTGACGTTGGTTTCTTCTACTGAGGGTGTAAACTGTGTTTTTTTTCTTGTTGTGATTCAAAACTTCACTTCTGCCTCAATTTTTCCTCCGGCTGATAATATATTTTGTCCATGCACTTCTTTTCTGATATTAATACATTGTTTTCAGTATGCTTATAGCCACGTAACAAAGAATGCAAACATCTATATCAAGAAAAAATATTACTACACAGAAAAGTTGGTAAACATAAGTGTATAAATGTTGCTTAACTTTACTTAGTAAATACATGACAACCAAAGGCTCTTACTGATAACGTGGCTCTCAAAATCGCTGTACAGCTTTAGCATTTGAAGAATATAAAGAAACACACTTGTATTTTTGCATGATTGGGCTAAACTGTGTGTTTTAGAAGGTTTATTGTATCAGGTGTAAATTGTCCTGAAGATGTTTTCATATTAACAAATGCTCGACCTTTGTGTGATTTGATGTAAAAGTAAAAAAGTAGGAATTATTGTAACTTTGCATTGGACGTAAACCAGTTCAAAGTCTCAACAAAGCTGAACTTCAGAGTACTGTCATCTTAAAATAATAAAAATATTGTTGAAAAGTTCAGGTATTTTAGTAACTAAATTCATTAAGTGAAAAAGATTGTATGACTTAATTACACACAAACTGTTGTTTTCAACCCTCTATTTATTTTAATTATAATTTGACACAGCCAATGAAAACAGAAAATATTATAATATTAAATCAAGACTATTCAAAACATTTCAAAACAAAAATGTGGGTTAATAAAAAACATATTAATGCCTGCTTAAAGGTTGTTTTCAAGATGTACTTCAAACTTTACTTTGACTAACGGTCCTCAAAGAAACATATATTCTTATTTATTGAACATGACTGCATACAAAAATTGTCTAGGATTTGTAATTTGTAAAGTATAGATTCTGTATATTCCAATACTATATTAGCCATGTGGATGAATTTGCCTGTTTGTAAGATTGGATAGGTTGTTTTAGTGGAAGAATAATGACTGTACTTTGTGTCCATTCCTCATGGCAATGCTGAACGACACCCTCAGGGACAACACTTTTCTTATTTGTTATTCAGGTACTCCACTTTACACCTTAAACTTTGCAAGCAAAGATGTGAAGTTAATAAACACAACCTTTAAAAATATAATGGGTTCTAGTTGCAGGAAAGCCTGTTTTTTTTTTTTTAAAATCTAAAATGTATTCTTAAAACACCAACAGGTACATTAGCATTTTTGCCTAGATGTGTACATTTACTATTTGAGTGTTGGTTTTCAGTTTTAAGTTATTGTGGGTGAATGTTGGTCTTTATGTTTTGGTCTGTGCTTGAAAAAGTTTAAACTAATGAAAAACGGCTAAATGCAAAATCTTTGTGTGTTTTACTTTTTAATTAATCCAATGTTTTTTCGCCATGCACACTGTACTAACACTTCAAAAGAGATTACATTCTAGCTCAAAAGCTTACTTTAATAATATTTCTTTGGTCCATTTTTGTATATAAGAGCCAACACAATTTAACTGTGTTCCAAACAGAACTCTATTTATTCAAATGTTTTTTTCCTTAAGGTTAAAAAAGATATAATCCAAGTGTTTTTTGTTCCCCCAAAAAAGTGACTACCAGAGATGTGGTAGTCACATCTACCATATCTCTAGCATATGTAGCATATGTGGTCAGATTTTATTCTGACCACATATGCTACTACATTTTTTATGACATGTAAAAAATGATCCAAATAATCCAGATGTGATGATTTTCTTTTAAAATAAGCTCGATATGAAATCAGATGTACTGAATTGCCCCATATGTACTTGTTACCAATGAAAAATGTGTGTTTGACCTATATCAAAATGGACTACCATCACTGTCTTGTGCATGTATTATTTTATGCATATATATGTATGTTTAATGTAAAAAATGTGATTGGTCAAGTTCACTGGATGAATGATTCAGTTTTAGATTTGCTTATTCTTCTAATAAATATGCAACATATAAAATCCAATATTGGTATTCTTCTTTTTCACTTGTTTGCAAGTACTTAAGTTTGTATCCACATCCATAATTACTGGTGTATCAAACATTAGTAATGCTAATTTGTTTTGTTCTTTTTGTCTCCATAGTGAGCCACCAGACTACCGTTCTTCAAAAGCAAAAGACTTGCAGTCCACCTCCACATTGGAACAATTCATGGCGAAACTGTGTCCTCACCACCAGAGACGGATAGTAGATGCAATAGGTTTTCTTCAAACGGAAGTCAAGGCTCATGCATCCTCTAATGTACAAAAAACATCTGACTCTACCTCTGGTGTTCTAGGGAAAGCATCTCTGAATTCAAAGTCTAGCAGTACAATCCCAGAGAAATCACATCCTGAGCTAAAACTTCCCAATGAATCCACTCCTAAAGCTGAAGTCCTGGAATTCCCCAATTCTGTCCCAAACAGCGATTCACAAAAGAATATTCCACAGGATGCAGTGTCCTTGAAAACATCTATAACCCCAGGCCCGCCTTTGGATGTTTTTAGTCTTGGTTTCGGGAGTAACCAACCACGGGTCAGTTCCCCCCCCAGTTCAGTGGATGGAGAGAACAATCGTCAGAGTGATCAGCCACCTGTTCGGATGAAGATCAAAACCAGCAGTGCTGCTGCTGGTAAGAAGCTGTCATGTGTGCTCGATAATCCTCTTTCTTCTCCCTTCCATTTTATCGAAGAGAAAAGGGTTGCATCCAATAGAACAGAGACACAAAGTGCCAGACTTAGCTCCTCTGTGAAAAGACACAGTCAGTTGAATGTCACTCCTCAAGCTTGTCAGAAAGAGGTTCTTGAACATCAGAAAGATAGGACGGCAAAAGTGTTTCCAATCCATGTGTCCTTTCCCTCAAATTCTGTTCGAACAGCAAGAAAGACTGTCAAGGTATCCTCTGAACATCAGGTCAGGGACAATGCCTGTAGGGAAATAGTTGACCCTGATATCGGCAACTGTGACATTGTTTTTATTGACAAACCAATTACAGATTGTTTAAAGGAAAAGCGCCGTGGCATGGTCCCCCGCCGTAATGCCAGAAAAAGTACTAGGGGGCATATGTATTCGGATGACATTTGGGAGTTAAAAACAGTTCGCACATTAGCCGGAAGGGGCAACTGTCCAAACCCAATGCCAGAGATGACTACACTGGTCACTCCGAAACAAATTCTGACCAAACCTGAAGGTCTACCACCAGTAGATATGCCTTTTGCTGGAACTTTCTCAGAGACAGTGAATCAACAAATTCCCTCAGAAGAATCGAATGAGCATGTCATTTCAGGAGCAGGAGATGTTGTAGAGGTAGCCGCTAGTAAAGTAGATGCTGTAGAGGTTGAAATGAGTCAAACTGATCAGGGCCAGAATAAGGTCCAGTCTGGTTCACCACAGTTTTATGAAGAGAGCCAAGAAACTCTTTCAGTCACTTTAACGGATCAAGAGACAATGAACGATCTAGGGATGGCAAAAGAAATTGGAGAAAGTGTTGGTCCACCTTCATATGAATCAACAACCAATAACGAGCCAGAGTCTCAACAGGTTGTACTGGACAATACAGAGCAAACAGTTACAGAGACACAAGTAGACTCATTAGAGAGTCTCACCACAGGAGAGGCAGAGCACCAGCTTTCATCAGATAAACTTCTCAGTTGTGAGAATGATATTCAGAATATTTCTGTTACAGTAAATCTAGTGGAGGAAGAGATAAAGAAAGATAACGAGGATAAAACGCAAGAGGAGCAGATTCAGGAGATTCAACCTCAGATGGAGTTGCATTGTGATAATGTTGAAAGGACAGAAATGTCAGTTTCTACACATATAGCAGAGGAACTGACTGTAAGAAGGATAGAAACTGAAATGCCAGAAACCAAGAACTGTGTTGAACCTGTAGAGACAACAGATAATGAAGCTGAGTGCAATGAGCCTGCAAAGCCAGTTGATGAGCTGCCAAAGGAGTTGCCACCTTGGCATAGAAAAAAAGACACTAAAGCTCAGCTGCCAGATCAGTTGAGACAGACAGAACCAGTCATAGTTGGCTTTGTCAATGGTAAACCAGTTTCAGCCTCAGACAGGAGTCTGCGCCAAAGAGCTGATAGGAACCCCACACCCTCAAGTAAAACGCCAATAAAATCTTGTCAGAATCTACTTATCTGTAGTGTTTCAGATCCTACACCTACGTCAGCTGTTGAAAACAAAAAACTAGAGGAACCTCAACTAGAAACAAACATATTAGAGACTGCTGTGATTCAACAAGTTATGGAACCATCCTCTGACCTGCCCTCAAGTGAAACATCTAAATTACCTTCAAGGACTAAAGAAACCCCAAAACAAAAAAGTTCTCCGAGAAATCAGCGCAGGATACCTGTGCCTTCTGATCAGTCTGCTGATCAGACTGAAAATACGGTATCGAAACGCCAACTGAGATCAACCAGTCAAAATTCAGCTTCTATTTCAAGTATTATCACCTCCATTTCCTCCCCGAAGCCTTCAACTCTTATTCTTCCACCTGCAGAACAGCTACCTCCCCTCCGCATCCCCCCTTTTCCATTACCTCTTACCATATCCTCTCTTAACAAGCATTCTGACCCCTCAGTTTCTGAATGCTCCCAACAGCATAAGGTCTCTGAGACTATGCGACCAAACACTAAAAATACACAGCCAATTAAGGTAATTTCCGAAGACACCCAAAAGAATAAACTTGTGAGTGAATCTGAGACTAAACAAACTTTAAGATCAGGTAAAGTTGTTTCAGATAACAGTAAAAGTGAGAAACAACAACTTAGTACCGAGGAATCAAATTCTTTAGAAAAGCCATCCCCCGTAAAGACTGAAAATCAGACCGAGTTTGTGCCATCAAGTAACAAACGTGGGCTTCAAAAGAACTCAGATGTAAGTGAGTCTGATTTAATCCAAAAGCAAAACGTAATTCTTGTAGAGGACAGGCTAGCAAGTGAAGATAAGGATGCTTCCATGTCAGAGAGACCCAGGAGAATGCCATTAAGAAGTGAGACCAGTAAGGGTGAAATGTCTGACGAGGCTGTTTCTCAGTCACCACCACCAGATAACAAGAAATTAGTCTTGAGATCACAAAGATCTACCCCGCATTCCACCAGTGCTGCTGACACTCCAAAGCAAAATGATGTAGTCTCCCCTGTTCGAATAATCCCAGAGAGAACAGCCAAAGCGCAGCTGAAACCCACCTCTGGGACTGTTGTGCCGTTGATCCACAGCGCCCAAACACCTGTCATTGCCCCAAAACAAGAACCCCCTAAACAAACTGTCAACAAATTCTTTCAGGCTCTTACTGGTGAAGAGAACCAACACTTAATTACAAACTTGAATACTAAATATGATAAAATGCTAAAGGGTTGGGTACAAATGGACAAAGAGGGTCAGCCAGCAGCAAAATACAAAAACAAATCAGATAGACAGGCAGCTATATGGAAGAGTAAACGGAGGGCACGGAAACCAAAGTCTTCAGAGCAGCAGAAATACTCGCCTGTCCAAATGCTTTTCATGAAAGGTTTCAGTCTCACCAGCATCTGTCGCTGGTTCCTTGATTCAACAGAAACCAAGTCCCTTGTTATTGTCAAGAAGGTGAATACACGTCTTCCATCCGAAACTCAGCTGTGCTTCCACAGCTCATCTACTGGGTCAGGGTCCGCACAGGATGCATTTCCAAGCCTTCAAGCAGAACGCTTAAAGAAACATTTGAAAAAGTTTCCCATTGCTTCTCCTGTAAAAAGTAATCCCAGAAGTCAGAAACTTATTGCTAAAGCACTTGAACAAGAGGCAAACGCAGTCAGGAGAGCAGAACTTCCCAGCAGTACTCAAAATTTGAGTAAATACTCTGCTGCCAAAGCCAGTGCCCAAAAAGGTGAATCACAAAAACCTTCTGGAAAATCTAAGAATCCAGCTAGTGCAAGAATCCTGAGGAAATACTCCAATATTCGAGGGAAGATGCAAGGTCAGCAAAGCACTGTTAGAATGAAAAGGGGTTCAAAAATGCTAAAAAGCAAGAAATCAGTGGTTGTTACTAAGTCATCTGCTAAATCAAATCTAAACCCACATTTAAAGGTGAAAAAATCTACTGTACCTGTTAGCAAAAAAATCAAAGAGTCTGCTGCAAAACTGGCAAGAAGGAAGATTTTGACTGGGAGTAAGGCAGCAAAACCTTCTCTTCCAAAAAGGGCTGTGAAGACTCAGGCCAGCAAAGCTTCAAAAGACAAGAGCAAGACAAAACTACCAAAGAGATGCTCGCAACGACTTGGGTCTCCTAAAGTACCTGAGTATCAGCCTGTAGACACATCAAAGAGCAAGATCAGCAGCAAAAAAATGAACGAAGTAGAACGTGAAGTAAATAAGAAAAAACCTCAAACTAAAGAATCTGCTCAAGGCACAATTGTGGAAAGCAAAGGTAAAGAGATTGCTGCTGAAACGCCACAGCAGGGCGTTGACGTAAAGGCTTCAGGCTCATCTGACCAGGTACAAACAAGGTCCCAGAGAAAAATGGAGGCAGCGACCCCTCTGAGTGGGAGTCTTGGCAATCCTTCAAAGAGAGCCAAAAAGACATCACTGGCAGAATCTCCTAAAGCTGCCACTGAAGTAGATGAACCTAAGCTAACAAGAAGTGGAGCTTTGAAGAGGAGTCAGGCATCGTCACTGCCGCGCAGTGGAACTAAGGTTGCCACCAAGAGAGCCCAGGAACTCCAAGAGACCCCTGCAAAGCGCACCAGGACAAAATAAAATGGGCCTTTTGGAATTTTATTTTACTAGGACCAAAAATACCTATTTTGTACTTGCCCCAAACTCTCTGGATAATTCTCCTCTCAGAAAGAGCAGAATTTTGAAATTTGTTCATGCTTTTGTAAAGCTTGATGGTGAAAACGCATATAAGGTGCTGTAATTCCTGAACTTTCTTTTTTCTGTGTTCAGGAACTACAGATAAGTCCTGAAAGATGTCTGACAAATGTAGTTACTTTGTGTTTCTGCACTCTATGAAAATGGCTGGAGATAACAAATGTCTGACAAACCTCCATTTTAGAAGGTCAGATCATAAGCATTAAGCTTATATGGAATTCATCCTCACTCTTGTGCTTCTATGTCTTTTCATTTTTGTATATATTTATAGTTTTAGATGTTGGCATGTTCTGCATTAATTTTTCTGAGCGGCAGGAAGCTTTGAATCAAAGTTTCACGTATGGTAAGTTGGCAGTTTGTGTCTCCAGCCAGTCTTCCAACCACAACATTGTGAATATGTGACGTTGTGAACCAGGTGCCTTATTTATGAAATGTATTGTAAATGAATGTGTTGCTAAATGTGAAAAGTTCTCTTCATGGAGATGCAGTTGACCTTATTTGCTTCAAGAAGCAATTAGGATGTGGTATTGTGCGGCTCTTGCTCTGGCTGCAAGTTCTTCTGATCAGATTTTGGGACTTCCCTGGCAGGTTTATTTTTATGCCCATTTTCCCCCAAAGCATTAACAGAAAATTGTTATTATAGCTTCATTTGATGTTAAGATCTGCATTGTTTATTCAAAGAAATGGTTGTGCTGTTTGTGTGTCATATGTTTTGTGTTGTTTTTGTTTGTGGTCAGGTGTCATTGCTGTGTTTCTCTACACCTACCGTTCGTGTTAATGAGTTTCAGAAAACCAAGCAAACCACCCCACCTTTTATTTAATCAGCAAATCTTCAGAGGACACTTCCCAGAGGGAACAAAAACAAATTCGACTTCTCTGAAGAAAGAAAATAAGTTTAATTTTATTCTGTATTGGTTTTTATTTGAACAGTAATAATTTATATTCACAAGCATTTTTTTTCATTTCATTTCCTCTGATTGTTGGGTGAGTTTTCATAATGTGAAGCCTGCTTATTTCTATAGTAATATTTGTAATTGTTTTGTTAACAGCAACACATTTTTAGGACAGTGTTATTTGTGTTATTTCATTTTTACCAGGCTCTATTTCTTTAAGGGCATAAATCACTTGTAGATGCAAAACCAGTTCCACTATGTTTTTATTGATATTTAAGGTAATTGATTTAGAAAATATATTGCAGCCCACCCAATGTCAGACTTGAACTTGTTTATTCTTTGCAGTTGCTATTTAAAAATCTGGGTTTTGTATATTAAAAATAAATACCTGCTTTATTTGTGGTAATCCCAAGACATCTTTATGTTAAGAACTTTGTATTTTGGCTGGAGTTGATATAAAGATGTTTTAAATTTTATCCTTTTTTTGTTTCATTTGCATCAGTCCTTTGAATCTTTTTTTGTCAGTCAGTAAAGGCAACCTTTCCCATTAGAGAAAATCCAACATCTTCAAGTTACACAACTGGCAACAGGGCAATTAAAAGCCCCGTTTACTGGTTGGTGAGCAGGGCTTTTAATTGCAACTCAAACCTGGATAACAGGGTGAAAATGAAGGCTTAGGAGAAAATATTGCAAACTCATTTCAGGGACTTTTATTTTCTTCACTGGCATTATTTATGAAATCAGTACATGTTAAGTTATCAAGCTATTTGCCTTTAGATGAACTGCATTGCAAATTCTTGCTTTTTTTTCTCGGATTTGAGCAGTAATTATGAGTAGTTTCACCTTTGAGGGTCCTACCACGCTGTCCACGAGAACCACAGGAAGTTCCCACTGCAGAACAGTTGGCTACTTACCTCAGTTGTGCAGCAAGAGAATGACCATTTTATTTCTAAATTAAGTTCAACACAACAATGTTGATAATTTTAGATAGATAGATAAAGATAGATAGATAAATATTTATTGTCATTGTCACTAGAACAACGAAATTCAAAGGTGCCGTCAGTCAGTGCACATGCCCAAAACAAAACAAAAAAAAAAAAACAGCTTTCACACACAATGCAAGAACAACAACAGCAAAGTTATTGCTGTCGGATAAAAACTGTCTCTAAGATGGTTTACTCACCAAAAAAAATAAAAAATTCAAGACAAAAAGGGCAACATCTTTAGACGCTGTGCAAATTGGTTCACAAGGTCTGAACATTTTTGGCATGCCTGCAGCTGGGGAAATAAGTGTTTGATTCTATACTGTTTTAGTAATTTTTCTTACTTCCAAAGAAATCAAGTGTGTTAATCATATGCGGAGTAACAACAATAAAACATCCTGAAAAACACATTACATGCATTTGGAAGGCATTAACTGATGTCAGTAGTTCATCTTCTACAACCAGTCAGAATTTTACCCCCAAAAGATGTCTGACAAAAATCAAATCGATTAAAAATATTTTTGAGTTAAACTTGTTCACAGGTTTGGTTTCTGCCAGCAGCTCCACCATCATAAGGAAGAAGCTGTCAGAGAACGCCAGGACAAGAGAGGAGCTTGTGGTTTCAGCTGTTTGAAAAGTTGAAAGTATGAAGATGTGTTTGCTCTTCAAACAAGATTTTTTTAAATTGCCGTTGCTGCTATGATCACAAATTGGAGCCTGAGGTCAAATGTCCCATCACAGATTGTTGTGCAGATTTCATTTGTAGCAATATCAATTTATGTCGGATTACATGTTGGCAATTGCACATGTCAGAGTAAAACTAACAAAAACAGGCATATAGATTACTTTTACTTATAATTATCGAATGCTGCTGTTCTAAATCTAAAATGCTTTTGGTTTATTAAACAGTTTTGCAGTCCAAAACAATTCTGATTTTCTGCACATTTATTTTCAATTATCTTGGCAGTCAGAGCTTTATAGCTAACTAGCGGGGACATGAAAATCATATAAATATGGGTCTTTTTGTTGTTTATCTGGACCATTGTTTTTTGGTTGTTTTTTTTTTCAGGATGGACTACAGTACAAAGATTTTTAAAATTTGTATTTGTTTTCCCCACAAGATCAAAATTGTGACTACAGACTCAAATACACTCACTATTTTGTGGATATGTCTGTTAGTTACCAAGGTCTTCAGCATAAAATAACAGCCTGATATTTATGATGGCATTTCATAGCAAATGTCGTCATGCAGAACCAAAAACATCTAATCTATATACAGAAATACATGTTCAGAACATACATTCATTTTCAATAATTTAGATTTTTCAGCAGCTCAATTTACTATGTAAAACTTATTATATAGACTAATTACAGACTGATGTTTTGAAGCCTTTGTTAATTTTCTTTTGCTAACAGCTGTTAAATTAATACAACAATTTTTAATACAGAAATATGGGCTTATTGGAAAGCATGTTTAATAAATGGTCTTACCAGAGCATTTTCTAATTTATTGGACATTAGGGCAAATAAATAAGTCCAATAATAAATACATTATATCTCAACCATAGTTAGTTATAATACAATGTAGTGGGGTTCAGTTCTTTATTCCAATTACTAAAAAGGTTTAAGAAAATTCAGCAGTTATGTAAAGTCACTAACCTTGCAGCAATGCCTCATACAGAGCAGGTGACTAAATGAACAACTCACTTTTAACAGGAAGAAGCATCAAGCAGGTTGTGACTAAATGTGAGTCGCTATCTGCCTCAACTGACTGAAGGTTTGACCAGGTATATCACTTGTTCATTGCACCTCACATTTAGAGTATGTTGTAGTCCACAATGTGGATGGGACCATTTCAGAAGCTAGCTGTTTACCTCCTTTATGCATTTCAAAACCAGTTCTGATGTATTTTGGGATTGTTGTCCTGTTGGGACACCCTTATATCCTCAAGTTTGGAAAAGCTTGTGGTTTTTCTGGAGATGAGGAGAAAGAATTTTGAGGTAACTAACTTCATCATTCCATCCATTTGTGCAGTGCAACAACACGCATGCACTCAGCATGACTTGCCGCCATGCTTGACATTTGGTATAGTGCTCCTGTTTGAAATCCTCAAATGTTACTCCTTCAAACATACCTGTTTTAGTCTCTTTGCTTGGTGATACTCTCATTCTGTTATTGTTAAACTTTTCTCAGAGTGAGGATGAAAACTTGGGTTTGATAGGTTCATTGTGCCAGGAAACAAATCAATTTAAGTAATATGCTATTTTGATATTAAGACTATTCAAATTAAATAAACACACTGTATAAAACGTTTTTCTATTTTTGTGTAATTCATTAACTTGCATTTATTTTGAGGAGATGTTAATAAACCTCGTAGCTCATTAAGTGAAATGCCTGATAATTATGATGTCATTGCATTGCCAATATAAAAAGACCTATAATATGTTGTGGTTTTAGTTTATGTTATTCTAGGCATGCCTGAAAGCTATTGCAGCCAAGTTGTAATAATTCATACGTATAATACAGTTTCCTTTGGTAACACAAAGTGAGTAAACTTAAAACTAACACAGCAGCTTCACGCTGTCTTTTAGTGTGCTTTGAACTCTGCATTGCATATTACAAAATCTTCTTGAGACTTCTCGTAATGAAAGTTTAATCTCATTTGTCTCACTTTTGCTAGAATAGAAACGCTCAGTGTACACAGTGGATCTAAGTCCAACCCTAGCCTAGGTCAAGTTAAAAAATAGATAATGTAGGAGGCTCATGCAAACAATCCCACCCCCTGGCTTTCACAGATTTTTTTGTGAGCCGCAGATATTTTATTGGTGACTTTAAAAACATCTCGACAGAGCTGTCATCAGTTTAACCATGTCAATGAAGAACTTAATTACATTTGCCTTTTGAAAAATATGTGTCATTCTAGACTCGGAAAGACTAGGAAATGAAAACAGAATCAGAAAGAGGTGCCCTGCACCACTTTTTCTAAACACAAATTTTTATTTTTTACTCTTTTTTAGTGTAATTTCTAAACTTATATATTCTCTTTATGGGGAATTGCAGAGAATTTGTTTATGCTTCAAGGATCCAGGATCAAAGTCCCCAACAGCCACATCCTGTAATTGTCTTTGCACCATGGGTGAACAGAGAGGAATAGTCGTGTCTGCAGTGGAGCAGAGGGCACAAGGCGTCTGGACGTCAAATCATCGCCCGTGAGTGAAGCCGACACAGCAGATAATGTGTGCTGCGTTTCTGGAGGAGTACTGCGGGTCAGTCTTTTGGGTGGGTTTAACTGTTTATGTTCTTTAAAAGTGTAGTTAAGCTTTTTCTGTCTCAAGATGAGTCTGGCGATTAGTTTTGATGCATAAACATATCTGGTCTGCAACCTCTAATGTTTATCTGCCTAAACACAACCCAATAATTACAAAAATGACAGATTCTATATTTAAAGCTTCTCATTATTAAAATGTTTAAACTAATTTAAACGTTTAATTAGGCATAAAACATCATGAAATTTTGTTCAGGTTCTTCAGCTTGGTGTCAGTGTTTCCAACTTTTAAGACACCTACCTTAAGAGTTGACTAGAGTGAACTAGTACTCTAGGTACTAGTTGATTATCCTGTACTAGTTAAGTTAACTAGTACAAAGTGTAACAGAGATTATACTTTACCCCTGTGTGCACATGGTAAACATGTGACTGAAATAAAACTCATCCTGGACATGACTCAACATGTCCACCAACCATAACAAGCATTTCTGATTTGTAGTGCTACAAATCAGAAATGCACATTTCTCTAAGGACATACGTAGATATTTTTAAGATATTTATTTGATTGAAACAAGCTTTCTTCTCCAAAACCTATGAAACTGTTTTTTTTATCAAGTTTTTCAAATAAAGAAAGCAGAAAGTTATTGTTATTTTTACAGGATTGTCTCCTATGTCATTTATATGAAGTAATTGCCACTGAACGTAAATAACACAATAATTCAAGATAAAGGTGTATAAAAATTTCAGCTTTTTTTTTAAAGGTCTAAATGGCTGTCATTTTTCTCCTTAGATGAACATCAAAATGTTCTGTAACGTCTTTATGATGCATGTGTGTACATATTTGTGTTTGTACCTCAGAATGAGTCCCATTTGGAGAGAGAGGACCCTGACCTCCCAGTATGTCTGGAACAGACAGTTCTGGTCTGGATCCCTCTGGGCTTCCTCTGGTTAAGCGCTCCATGGAACCTCATGTCTTTATGTAAAAGATCACAAGGAAATACAAAAGGTCGGACCAAGCTCTACCTCTGCAAGCAGGTATTGCACAATTAAAACACTCTCATTCTTTCAATATGTGATGCTGAGATGGAAGCATTTTAATAATCAGTTTTATCTTTCTCTTCCCTCCTCAGCTTGTTGTGTTTCTGTTGTTTCTGACGGTCATTGGAGGCCTGATTGTCACATTAGTAGAAGATTTTGGTCCAACCAGCTCAGCAGAGAAAAATGCTGCTGTATATTACACAAACCCAGTCCTCTTCGCTGTCACATGGGTAAAGTTTAGGTTTTAGGTTCAAATATTTGCTCCTGTATTTAAGATTGAAGCAATCTTTACAGTCTACTTTGTGATTTGATATATTTTGTCTTTCAGATTCTCCTGCTGTTTTGTCAAGAAGGAGTGAGACGAAAAGAAAAAGCAGTAGACTCTGCTTCTCTTTTTCTTTTCTGGCTTCTCCTTGTCCT